>CABHPQ010000453.1:5781-88548 GCA_902168405.1 Peromyscus aztecus
CAAAGTGTCCCTGTATAATTTGCATGTTTTAATACTAGTTTTTAAATTAAAAGTTGTTTTTCAATAAGAAGGATGTTAAAACTACCTTGTTTCTATACTGCTGAAGATTTTTTTCATGTTACAGGATGTATCTAATTGAATATAAATTCTAGTACTTCTTAGTATAAGTATAGGATTCCAGAATAGTTTTGAAAATTCACAAGAAAATTCACATCAATCAAATAATTTGTTCTTTTTGATATTCCACTTGCTATCTACCAAATTATAAATTTGTCAAGCTCTGTGTATTAAAAACTGTTACTTTTATAGATATAAAGACTTACCAGTGAACTCTGTGGCAACCCTATGAAATAAAACCCATGAGGTGTTGATGCCCAGAAATTGACTAATGAAAATTACAGTTCTGAAATGAAATACTAAATTTTCTATAATCATTGGATCTGCTCCAGTGCCTATTGCATTAGTAAACAGTGTATGAATGAATAGGGGAAAGAATGATGTAGAAATCATCTATGATAACCATATAGGATAGAAAGAGAATAAAGTGATACAAGAATTTATAGGTTGTTACTATATTACTAGGTGATGGATCATGTAGCATTTTCTAACCTTGAAATAAATGTAAAACTAACCTCTAGTAAATATTTTGTAATTAATTTGGTTTAAGTCATGGTATTTTATATGCACTATAAAATAATGAAAATATTTGTCTAACACTTTTACCTATGATCTATTCTGATTATAATTTGATGATGTTTATTCTGAGAATGGTTTTTGTTTAAATTTCAGTGTTTCAGAAAAAAGCTGCCTTCATATGGAATGCAAAAGGTAAAAAATGCTTTGTACTTTTGAATTTGATTTGTACAAAAGTTAGCCATATTTTTTTAAAAGAAGCTCCACATTGAGAAGAAATAAAAGTTACTGAACTTTATCCCCTAGGGAAGTTAACTGAATGCTTTAGAGTTCTTAAAAAGATACCAAGCAGTTTTCTGATATTTTTTCCAAAGACTGTTAAATTCTTTGGAGTTTAAAAAGTAGAATTTCCATATGTGTCTCTGGAAGATTGTGTTGCCCTTAGCTCAAGAACAAGTACTTGAATTAAAATTGAGGAACTACCAACAATAGTATTTTAATGGATTGGTCCCATTTCATCACACACCTCCTACATAGAATAGCACAGTCCTTTATCTGGCTCTGTCCTCCCAACCTTATTTCTTTTTCTTTGCTTTTCATAGCACTTATTGCCACCTGACTTCTGTGTGTCCCCTCCTAGTCTAATGTAAGTTCCTGAGTTCAGGGTCTGTTTAGTTTGTTCTGTATCTCTTAACTTGGAACAACACCTGCTCATATATTGGCAACCAGGAATTATTGGTTGAATGAATAAATTACATTCCAGTACTGAGCATAGTCCTCAGTATCTGTGAGGATTGTATTTGGGTACCACAACCCTCAGATGTTCAAGTACTTTATATAAAGTTCTGTTATATTTTCTTATAAGCTATATACGTTCTTCTGTATAGTTTAAATCGTCTCTAGATTACCCACAATACCTCTATATGTAAATGGGATATAGTTATGTACTGTATTATTTAGGGAATTATGACAAGTTCAGTATAGGTATAATAGCTTCAAAAACTTTTCATCTGTGCTTTAGTTCTGCAGATGCAGAAGCCATGGGTTTTGAGAATCAAATGTTTACCAGCTGTTTTAGTGTTTACACTTGAAACATGTTCTCATGATTTACATTGTTAGACTAGATAGGAAAAATTTAAATTTACGTTTTATATTAGAATATCTGACATTCTTGAAGTAGCAGGGTGATGGTATTGTTAATACAGTGAAATTGTTAGTATGAACAATATTAGTATGTACCTAAAATTTTTAAAATGTTATTTCCTCTAAGATTTTCCTAGATACATAATTTACTATTTAATTTGTCTTTACTTACCTTCGGTTGGAGAGAACTTTAAATATTTTTTTTGAGACTTAAGTCAGTATGTGCTGTTCTTCACTTATTTTCTCTTTTGAACTAGGAGCTGGTAAATTTAATCAATAACCATCAGGTAACAGTAGTAAGTGGTGAAACCGGCTGCGGCAAAACCACTCAGGTCACGCAATTCATCTTGGATGACTACATTGAGAGAGGAAAAGGCTCTGCCTGCAGAATTGTGTGTACGCAACCAAGAAGAATTAGTGCTATTTCAGTAAGTACACTCTCACTTGTGAACATTCTCTCTCTCTCCTCTAAGGAATTGAGATTGAACTTAACTGGCTTTTAAAGTTTGCAGTGATTCTTTATTATACTTTAGGAATTGTCCTTAGGAGAGCAAATGCTTAATTGGCAAATACTTGATAATGAATACCTAAAGAATGGATGACGTCTCCTTCATCAATACTAGATGCTCACGAACTCAAATTAGTTCTAATACAAATCTAAAAACTGAAAAGCCAATAAAATGTTTTTAGAACTGACGAGATGCTGAAACAGTCTTCTTCAAAGCTGCTTTAACTTCTGCCATTAGGCTTACTCAGTGTTCATTCAGTGGTCTGTTCCCTCAGCATTTAAAGACATGAATAGTGGTGAAATGGGAAGCTTTGTTTTGTATTTGAAGCTATACTTCTATTGACCGAGTTTTGAATGAAACTCCTCAGAGGAAGCTTTAATGTGAAAATAAAACATTGTTTCAGATGTCCCTTTTGTTGTCCTAGTGGATTAGCATAGATAATCTGTTAGCCCAACATTGCAGGAAGTGATAGAAGTCAGCAGTGATTATAATTAAATTTCACTTCAGCCTTCGAAACAACCAGCTAAGGACCAGGAGTTAGACACTAGTCTCCGCTACACACAAAAGAACCATAAATAGAAGAATAAATAGAAATTATCAATGTGTCCTTCATTTCAAACTACAATTTTCAAGTTTGGACTGCGGTCTCCAACTATTGTAGACAAGTCTAAAAGAAAGTAGTCAGAGAATCTTATGAAAAGATGTTTTAGAAATAGTGATGAACTGAGAAAGAATTTGGTCTTAAAGGTCTTTGTACAGATAAATGAGAAATAAACAAAAGAAGCTGGTAGTATACCATGCTCAAAGAAAACACTACATGGTCTTAGGTATGTCAGACATTACTAAGGGTCTAGTTTCTAATCTCATTTGAAAATCAAATACTTTTTATTATTTATTTATTTATTTATTTTTCCAGGACAGGGTTTCTCTGTGTAGCTTTGGTGCCTGTCCTGGATCTCACTCTGTAGACCAGGCTGGCCTCCAACTCACAGAGATCCGCCTGGCTCTGCCTCCTGAGTGCTGGGATTAAAGGTGTGTGCCACCATTGCCTGGCCTCAAATACTTTTCAGCAACTATAGATTTTCATGACAGTTAAGAGCATTCGTCTGAAGAAATTTGTATTTTATTTACCACTGTGTTTTCAATTAAAGGTTGCTGAGAGAGTAGCCGCAGAAAGGGCCGAATCTTGTGGCAATGGTAATAGCACTGGATACCAGATTCGTCTCCAGAGGTAAACAGTGTTCACTTTGGTTCTCTTTTTTGTATACAGGTAGATTTTAGTGAAACATTGGATGAGTTTTTCCCCCCTCTTTTATGTTGATTCTTGTTATTAGAATTGACACTTTACATATTTTAAATTATATTTGTGTGTGTGTGTGTGTGTGTGTGTGAGAGAGAGAGAGAGAGAGACGACAACTTGCAGGAGCCAGTTCTATCTTCCATATAGATCTTGGGGATTGAACTAGGGTCCACAGGCTTGTAGGTAAAGTCCACAGGCCCTTTCATAAGTTTTTGAAGGACAAGCGAGCAGAATTAATTGAGAAGTAAAGAACCTGTTCCTTGTAGGTGGTAGAAGATTAGAAAATGAGCTCCCCTAGAATTAATGTTTAAAGCAGTTTCAGTATTAGTTGGCTTGCTATCATAAACTCATGTTTGAACCCTGAAAGTACCATTTTAAACATGTGCTTTCACATTAAGGAATGATTAGAAATAGTGTTTTAATAGTGGACCATTATTCCAGTTAAATGAACTGGTGTCTTATACCTTTTGATACCACTTGTCTACCGTTTGATAGATTCTATTTATTGATATGTATGTCATTAACTCTATTATCTGTCTGCTGAATTTCTTTGGTCCTTTCCTAGGACTCAGGTTGCTTGATCTGTTTAAGTGCACAGAATTCTGTTTACCAAACTAGAAACTTAGGGTCCATAAGTTCATTCAATCTTTGAATGTTAAAGGTTATACCTGTAAAAAAGAAATAATTTAAATATCAAAGTAAACTTAAGGGTAGTATTTCCTATTACTTCATTGTGGTAGATGCTATTATAACTAAAAAATAAGTATAAATATTTTTCTCAAACTTTTGTGGAACTCAGTACTTTCTTAGAGAAGAAAACCAAGAATTAATAACTTGTATCTTTGTTCACAGTCGATTGCCAAGGAAACAGGGTTCTATCTTATATTGCACAACAGGAATCATTCTTCAGTGGCTCCAGTCAGACTCGTGAGTATTTTTCAGTAAAGAAATAAAAAGTATTAACAAGGAACTGAGTATGCTAGCTTAAGCCTGTAACCCCAGCATTTGAGAGATGAAAGCAGGAGGCTCAGAAATTCAAATCTGGCCTTGACTATAGGAGACTTTCTCACCCATCCCCAAGTTACATAAACACAAACACTTCACAGATAGCCAAAGATGTAAGTATTAAACAGGACTGTGTTGTTAAAAGGGTTGTTTTCAGTTTAGTTATACATTTCACACTTGTCTTCTAGGCGTTTATCCAGTGTTAGCCATATTGTGCTTGATGAAATTCATGAAAGGAATCTACAGTCAGATGTTTTAATGACTGTTATTAAAGATCTTCTCAATTTTCGATCTGACCTGAAAGTAATACTGATGAGTGCAACGTTGAATGCTGAGAAATTTTCAGAATATTTTGGTGAGTAAAATTTGATAATTATGCTAGAAGAGGTATCAGAAAACCAGTAAATTTATCTTCAAAGCAAAAAATATATATACATAGATATATGTACTGGATATAATAAAATTAAATGTCTACTAATTTATTGTATTTTAACTGTGTTTTCTAGTTTCTTAGATAAAAGACCCAAGCCTGTTTTTTTAAATGGTAGCATCATTTCTGTCCCACTATGCAGATAGCTAGTTTCTTAATGTTGTCACCAGACAGTGAGATAGTATCATTGAAATCAAACCACAGGAATAAAAATTTTTTAATAACCTTTTTTTTTTTTTGCTATGCATGCAGATCTTCTGTAGCATTTATGTACTGTCACAGGCTAGGTTGACAGTTTGCTAATGATATCAGTGCTCACTTAGCGATTTCAGTGTGCCGGGTAGTAGTTAGCAGTCTGTCTTCACTATTGTAAAATCTTACAGGTAGGTACTGGTATTGCTTCAGTTTTGCAAATGACAATGCAGCCTCAGAACTGTTAAATAACTTATCCAAGGTTGTATAATTAACAGGGATTATAATTGCATAATTAACAAAGATTCTGAAACTAAATTTGACTGCTTAGGAAAGTATATTCTGTAGAATTACTCTTCAGTGTCTTTCCTCCTTATAATAATAACAGGAATATTTGGAGGAAGGACAAGAAATTGAAATATGGTATCAGCATACTTAATTATTTTCAGTTTTTAAAAATGCCTATAAAATACATCCCAGTTCATTCTTCATAGCATTATGATATAATTAGGGAAGGTATTGTCTTTCTGATTGTTAATAAGGCACCTAGACTTGATATGAATAAGTCAGTTTTATGCAGGTAAGATACAGTGCAGGGACAGTAGCTCAGGTCCTCTGACCTCTGGTGCTGCTTGGTGTTTGTTTATTGTGTGCTTGATTTGCTTGTTATGGGAGACAAATAGCACTTCAGTGGCAGAGATAATCTTAATATGGAAGCAGTTTAATAGTTAATTCTTTCCTGTTTTAACTTTCTATAAACCCCCATTCTCTGTGCCACAAAGAATAATGCTTTTTTATCTAGTTTGTCAGTAAAACTAGGACTCATCAGTTTTCGATCTTGGGTAATAGATTTTTTAATATATTTTGAGTTAAACCTAAAATGGCTCTGTTTAGTATTCAATGTTATTTTTTAGAATTATGAGTACTTTATACAGCTTGTAGAAGTAAAATATCTATTAAAACTAGATTTTTTTTCTTTCTTTTTTTAAGTTGAGTGGGAAAAGTAGAAGATGTAGTGCAGAACTGTTCCTTGGGTTAAGAATATTGTGCTGCCTTAGTTGTAATGTGTTGATTTTTAATTTTGAACATTGAATACAAAGTCATGATTATGTTTTTATCTACCATTATAGGTAACTGCCCAATGATACATATACCCGGTTTTACTTTTCCAGTTGTGGAATATCTTTTGGAAGATATCATTGAAAAAATAAGGTAAACATTAGGCAGTAAAATCAGTTAAAAAATCCTAATATATCACTTTTCTCATGTCAGATTTATTCTTATAATTCATCATTGACAGAATCCTCCTAAATCCATTTATCATGGATTACTAAACTTGGCTGCAAATGAAAATAACTTGATATTGGGCTGGAGAGATGGCTCAGAGGTTAAGAGCACTGACTGCTCTTCCAGATGTTCTGAGTTCAATTCCCAGCAACCACATGGTGGCTCAAAACCATCTGTAATGAGATCTGGCACCCTCTTCTGTATACATAATAAATAAATAAATCTTTAAAAAAAAGAAAAAGAAAATAACTTGATGTCTTAAAAAATCCAGATTTGTCCTTTATCCTCTCTGTTTTACTTAATGATATTTCCAAGTCTGGGTAGGTAGCCAGGAACTGGTGTTTTTAGAGATCCTGGTTATCTGTCTGCACTGCCCGACCCTCTCTCTCTTCTGTTCCCCAGCCTGGTTCCATTCTTTTCTAGCTTCTGTTGCCCGCCTTTTAAACAAGGCTTCCTACTACGGTTCTTGTGCTTGTCCCAGGTGGTTTGTTGTTTGTTTCTTTTCAACAAGGTCTTACTAGATAGCCTTGGCTAGCCTGGAATTCACCATGTGGACCAGGCTAGCCTTGAACTCAGATTGTCTTGCCTGTGCCTCTTCAGTGATGGGATTAAAGGTGTCTGATACCATGCCTGACTATTTCCAGTTTTTAATATTTCATTGTATAATCATGTCTGTTTGTCTGACCATAGTTCTATATTTTCTCTTGTCTGATTACTGTAGCTTCAAGACTATAGCACTTCTAGACTCTAAATCAGTTCTTTAACCAGGAGCATTGCCATAAGACACCTTAGATCCAGAGTTTTCAAGCCCAAACCATTGTCTCATACTTGTTTACTGCCAGCTTTCCACCGGCACAAGGAAAACAAACAGTGTGTCTTGCCAAGTATATCTTATGCTTAAAGATAGTCTTCTACCTAGTTTTCTAGACTGTAAATCTGAAAGGATAGTCTTTATCAAGCTGCATGGCAATAACTTACTTTCTGTGCTGAGTGACTGGCTTATGCCACACTGTGTACCTCCTCCCTGACACAGCCAGGTTCTGTGAGCCTTACCCTGATGTTTTCTCATTCTTCTGTACAAGTGGTTTACTGTCAGCTCTGTTGGACTTTCGTTTGGGTGTTAGGATACTTTCTACTTTCTCTTCACAAACCTTATGTGAATTCTTCCTCCACCCAAGAGAGATCTTTGCACTTGAAACTTCTCTGAAAAAGTCTGAGTAGGTTGTATACCAGAGTGCCTCCACTAGTGTACCTTTCATTGCCTCTTAGTACTGACTGAGAACCAGTACCAGCCTTGAAGCTGCCAGCAGTGTCTTTTAGCAAGCTGAACAAAATTGTATGTGTTCATTAATGTGAAAAGGCGAGGAAAGCCCAGGCTCCCAAATGCTTACTCATCCCACAGCCCTTCACCGTTTGGCTCTCTTTTAGTATTATTTCCTTGTGATGTCTTCTGTGGTTTACTGAATGTACTATTCCTGTTAGCCACTCGAGGCCTCTCTTCATGACCTTTTATTTTAGTATGTGCTACTTCTTTCAGATCCCATTTGACACCTTCTTTGTAATTTTATCTGTAAACCCCTAAGTAAGAAAATCCCATTCCTCCTATCTCCCACTTTATAACACTTAGGTTCGCTGTCATGACTATAGTGTGTATTTGCCTCTTGCAGAAGATTTTTAAGTTTTCAAAGTCAAGGATTTTGTCTTACTCATCTTGGTAACTTGTACATCACAGTGCCTAGCTTTTAATACACACATGAATAAATAAGCAAATTACAGATGTAGAAACATTTGTAAATTTTTTGAAGACTTTATAGCCCACTTGCTAATAAAAACTAAAATTGATAGTAGGAAAGAAAGAGCAAAGATCTACAGTTTATTTTACATGGAGAGAAGTCAGCTAAATCTTGGCTAGATATTTATTTAACACATACATTAAACCTGTACTTTACATTAAACAAAAGGGGAAGACTTGGTGTATGTATACCCTTTCATTTTGTGTCTTGACGGGGTAAAGCTGTTACATAAAGTCTGGGAAGTAATGTGTAAGAAATGAGATGCCATATTGTGAGTAGATTAGACAGATGAGGGAAATGGTGAAAGTTGGTAGGAAGGAAGGAGAGTATATTCTAGAGGGAGGAAGGAATGTTCTAAAGGAGAGACAGAACACAGTGGTCTGTGTCTCAGTTTTATAGTCGGCCATAAACTTTTTATACGTTTATTCTACTTTCAATTCCTTGCTCTCTACTTACTTTCATTTTTTTTAAGGTATCTTTTTTTTTTTAATCAATGTTTATGAATGCTCTTATCTAAATGTTTGCCTTTATGCCAGAAGAAGGCATCAGATCCTACTGTAGATGGTTGTGAGCCACCATGTGGTTGCTGGGACTTGAACTCAGGACCTCTGGAAGAGCAGCCACTGTTCTTAATTGCTGAGCCATCTCTCCAGCCCGCTGTCTACTTTCTATCATTTTGTATTTAGCAGTTACTTTGTAAGATAATACACAACAAATAGCTTGACAATGTTAAAATGATGGAGTATTGGCAATCTACATTTCATAATGAATTGCTTTCTTATGCTTGCTGGAAGACAGCAAAAGACGGAGGAACTCTAGGAAAGGGGACTGGTGCAACAAGAAGAAGGTTTTCATGCAGTCCCCATCCCCTGCCTAGCTTCAGGATGTGGGGAGCTGAAGGAGGATGGTCTTTTGGGTAGAGAATTTTGTCAGAAGCCCCGGCTGCCTCCTTCCTTGAGAAGGAAGCACAGCAGGAAAATTGGAGGAAAGAAATACAATGGCTAGGTGAAGAATAAGACAGGATGTGGAGGGTTGTGACTGTACTGTGAGTGACTACGGGGTAGTTGAAGCTTACCTCTGATTGTTTGATGTCACTGGGAAGGGAACCAGCTCTCTGCTTATGTTTCTAGTCAGGATCTTTGTCAGTCTCATGTTCCCATACCACAAGTTGGCCCCTTTTATGTATTAAAGACTTAGACTCTGGCCAGTGGTACTGAATAGGAAAGGTGATTTCCACATTTTGGTATTTACTATATGCCAGGCACATAATAACTTTTTAGATTCTCGTGCTAGTAATATGGTAAGAATATGGTCTGCGCAAGTGTGTGACTAAAGTCTGGAAGGTTAATACCTTCTGCAAGACCACAACTAGTTAGTGGTGGAGCTGTGACATGATTTCCATCTGACTCCACTCACCCTCCCCATTCCATCTAGATGCTATCCTCTGAACTGAGAACCTTTGGGGTTAAAGTAGCTTCGGTTTTCCTTTGCCTCTTTCCATCCTTGTTTCTCAGAGCTCACAATACAAGTGAATAATTCTTGCACACATGTACTTCCTCTGTTTTGAAACTCACTATAGCACCATGGTGTCACTACAGCATGAGACAGGACACACAACATAAACTGTGCAGCTTCTAGGATGAATCTGACACTCTTGGAGTTACTAATTCAAATCCTTGGGTTGAAATCATACTGCTAACATTTAGGAGTCTTATTTTATATGCTCTACAAGGGATCTTATGTGCAGTTTGGTTTGGAAAAACTTTCAAAGTAAGTCCAAATTACTCTCTTAAGCCATCATTAAGTCTTACTTTGGACCTTCTATTAAAAAAAATTTTGGAGCAAACTTAAAATTGAAGATAAAAATTAACTCAAATCATTTTTCATTTAGATTGTTTAGATGGCATATAGATCTCATGTGCTTTAGTAGGGAGTACTTTCTATCTTAAATGTTAAGGTTTAGATATTAACACTTAAAGTAAGTTAATATTTTGGGCAGCATTTGCTGGAAAGTATAGTGAAGATACTCTCTAGAATCTGGCTTGAAATCTCCAATCAGGTATACTTAAAGCCATACCGTTTGAAATGTGGGAAGATACATAATACTTTTTTATTTTAGATATGTTCCAGAACAAAAAGAACGTAGATCCCAGTTCAAGAGGGGTTTCATGCAGGGTCATGTAAATAGACAAGAAAAAGAAGAAAAGGAGACAATCTATAAAGAACGCTGGCCAGTTTATATAAAGGAGCTGCGGACAAGGTAAGTGTGTGCTTGAGGCAAGAACACAGTGCCTGGATGACCGAACTAAGAATGTACTTGAAGGGAGAGAATCTCATTCCAGCTCAACATGCTGATTTGGCTTACCTGTTATTTATCATCCCAATAGTTTTAATTTTCTCTTATCTATAGATTGTTTGGTCATATGCAGACTGAGTTAACTTTAAGGTTTTATAGGTGATTAAGCCACAGAAAACTTACCAAGCATTTCATGACTTTCTGTGTAATCTTGGTAGATACTCTGCAAGTACCGTAGATGTTTTGGAAAGGATGGATGATGATAAAGTTGATCTGAATTTGATTGCTGCCCTTATTCGATACATTGTTTTGGAAGAAGAGGTTAGTTTTGTTTAGTTTTTCTTCAAGTAATGCAGTTTTTAATTTTATTAATATATCAAAGCCTTGAAAAACTCACTTCCCTAAATGCTTTTTGAAAAGTAGACTGGAAGGAAATCTCAAAATACCATATTTAGGCATTTAACCTATATAAAGAAAAGACTAAACAAATTATCTCTGGATTTTAAATCTGAGTTTTTAATGGGCTCTGTATTCATTTAAATAGTAACTAAAATTCAAAGCTACTTTAATTTTAGTGAGGATAAATTTAGTGTGCATAGAATTGATTGTCAGTAATTATTGATGTTGTGATTATTGACGTGGTCCTCTTAATAGTGATTTCCTGTCTATGTAGGATGGTGCAATACTGGTCTTTCTCCCAGGCTGGGACAATATCAGCACTTTACATGATCTCTTGATGTCACAAGTGATGTTTAAATCAGGTATTAATAGATGAATTATCATTCCAAGATTGCTGCTTGAATTCATGTAGTATGTGCTATCCTGTCTCCCTTTTGAAATTGTTACTTAGGGTGCTATATTAATTAGTATAGGATTTTGACGGCCTAAGGCTTGTTGGGTTTTTTGCTTTAAGTTGAATGTTTTCTAGAAGTTCTGAGTCATAAGTGAAGATGGGACACACATTGTGAAGCTTTTTAGTTGTTTTTTGTTTTTTTTGTTCTTTTTTATTTTTGGAGTTTCAAGACGGTTTCTCTGTATAATTTTGGTGCTGGATCTCGCTCTGTAGACCAGGCTGGCCTCCAACTTACAGAGATCCGCCTGGCTCTTCCTCCCAAGTGCTGGGATTAAAGGTATGTGCCACGACCACCCGGCTTGTGAAGCTTTTAGTTTATGAGAGTATTATTTTACCCCTTCTCTGAACTTCCTTAGTAAGATTGAGCTTTAAAATTAAAATATTGGTATTTAGGGACTTGCAATTTTCCCCCCTCTCATTGGAGGTCTTATTAATAGTCCAGATGGAGTTAATGGCCTTTTATGGATGTGATTTAGAAAGATGACTCCCACCACCGAGAATTCTAAGAATTTGGGCAGGGGCTCAGTGGTTAAGAATGCTTGCTACTTTTCCAGAGGATCTGAGTTCAGTTCCCACCACTCCACATCAGGTGGCTGACAGCTGCCTGTAACTCCAGTTCCAGGGCACCCAGCTTAGTCTTCTGACCTTCACAGGCACCTGTACATGTGGCATATACACACAGAGACGTATACATATTAATAGAAAAAAATTGTTTTAATCTTGAAAAGAATTGATAAGCAATCAATATAAAATAGATTAACAAAGTAAAATGTTAACTGGAACTCATTGGAGCACTCAGAAAACTATTGTAGAAAAACTTAGGTTGACTGTATGTAGAAATATAAATTAAGAACTGTGATTCAGCAGCTGAATTTATTGTTCTGCACATGTGCCATATGTGTTTAATGGAGCTTTAATTTACTTTTTAATTTTCAGATAAGTTTCTTATTATACCTTTACATTCACTGATGCCTACAGTAAACCAGACACAGGTATGTTCTTAAATTTGTTTTCAGTCTCAGATTGAGGCAAACTTTACAGCTACTTACTATGTTTTGTTTATTTTTTTGACATTAAAATGTACTTACATTGCTTCCCCCTTCCCTTTTCTTCCTCCAACCCTTCCTGTATGTTTGTACATGCATTCTTAAATGTGTAAATATGACCTGCTGAGTCCCTATAATGTTGCTTATATGTATGTGATTTTTAGAGCTGACTGCTTGGTATTGGTTAATCAACTGGTGTGCTCTTCCGTGAGGTAGGCTATTTCTCCTGCACTCAGCATTCCTTAGGTGCCTATTGTAGTTCTCTTTCTAGGGTTGAGGCCTTTCCCCTTTCAATGTTAGCGTATCTGTTGATGATCAGGTCTTGTTTGGGCAGTCATGATGATGAGACTTGATAGGTGTCTCTGACATTTCTAGGAGATGAAATTTCACAGCAAACTTTCCATTCCTTTGGCTCTTATAATCTTTCCATCCCATCTTCTGCTATGCCCTCTGAGCCCTCGGTACAAGAGTTGCCCTTGTAGATGGAACAGTTAGGACTGTGTAATACACAGTCTCTTGTTCTCTGCCTTTTCATTGGTTGTGGCTTTTGGTAACAGTCTCTGTTGCAAATAAATGTTTCTTTGATGAGTAGTGAGGCATATTGTAACACAAATACTAATTGGTCTTAATAATAAAAACCCAGAGTCAGATATCATGGTGAAAGCTGAAAGATCAGAGAAGCCAGCTACCAAATCCTCAGCCTGAAAGGGAGGCAAGATCCTGTCTCCACAAATACTCAGACTAAATGCAGTGAGCTCCTGTCTCCTCCTGCCTTATATTCCTCTCTCTACCCAGCCGTATCACTTCCTATCCACACCTCCCTAGTGCTGTGATTAAAGGTGATTAATTGCAGGGATTAAAGGTGTGTACCACCATTGCCTGGCCCCTATGGCTAACTGGTGGCTAACTCCACACTCTGATCTTCAGACAAGCTTTATTTGTTAAAATACAAACAAAATAGCAACATATCCTATACTTATCTGTGAGTATAAGGGTAAATATTTAGAATGTAGTTCAGAATTATACTGGTTTAATAAGGTGGTAGTTGTAGCTTTTCTTCCAAGATCCATGACCTCACTGTTTCTGGATATTTGGCTAGGTTAGGCATGCTTTACCTATTGGTGATCAGTCATTAAGTCCATTTAGAGTGCTGTTTGTTGGTTACTACCAAGCTATGCCACATTGGTCACTATTTCAGTGTTATAGGCATCTTATAGCTGGGAAGAACTATTGGTTTCTTTCCTCCCTTGAAAGCTTGATGGTGCCTTCTGGTACCGAGAAAGATAGTTGTCAGGGAGGAGGCTTTCAGGTCCGAACCAGCTGTAATCCTCTGGGTTATGTGTCTGAAGTACATTGTGTCTTCAGCAATAGGAACTTCAGTCTTTGAGAGACAGCCAAGGGCAATAACAATATCCTGTGTTTGGTGTGTTTGTCAGGGGCAGGGAGTCTCTTAGACAGCCCTGATCTGACCAACAACTCAAAACAAAAAGAGGTTTTCTAATATCTGGTGTTGAAGTTTTCATTAGATAGTCTATGGCTCTTGGGGTAGGGGTGGGGGAGCATTGTCATCCCAGATGATAAAATTTAAACTATATGTTTCCACAGACTTAACTGTATTATATGTTATTTACCTTAAAAAAAAAAAAACACTTTAAAGTTGTGATCCATGTTAAAAAATACTTTATAAAGAATCATTTCTTTGGAGAATGGTTTACAAAAACTTAACTAGAATAAATTACCAATCAGATTAGTTTTGTTAGTGTTAGGAATGTTTAAAGAATGGTTTCATAAGTAACTTGTTTAGATTTCCTTAATCAAAGAAAAAGTATGTAAATACCACTAAAAAAACCCAACCTAGAAATTACTGTGACATAGTTTGAGATTTTGACTTATCACAATTAGTATAGTGACAGGAGATTTCCTGTTTTACCAATAATATATTACAACTGTTCCGGCTCTGTCAGATCCAGGGTTTTCTTAGTGAGAATAATAGTTTCTTGTACTACAGTGTCTTCAGACCTTAGTAGAATGAAGTGAAGTGAATCAGAATCTATCTTTCTTTCCTTCCAATTTTCTAGTTTTTTTTTTTAATAAAATACTATGACTCTTTAAATCTGTTTGATGATACTTTGATGGAAGATTCAGCCTGTTGTATAAGAAAAAGAATGCTATGTAGTGGAAGAGAATGGGGAAGGATGAACTTTTATTATTGAAGAATAGGTAAAAGTGTATCTAATGTGGAGGTTCTTCCATCTTTGACACCCTAAGCTAGTAGAATATGCATACATTTCCTAGACAATATGTGCCTGCTACTTACCAGTTGCTCTCTCTTGCAAATCAAGGATAAATGTGTTCTTTTGGGTGTGTGTATGCATTGCAGCAGTGGTACTTGACTGCTTCTCTTCTTTCCACTGTGGTAGGGGTAGCATTATTTGTAGGATTTGGCATTTGAAGAGGATATTTTACTCCAGTCTAATCTCAAGCTAGTCTACCATGCTGTAGCACTTGACATCCATTCTGAGGGCAGTGTTTCTGCCTTCTTGGTTGATATTTCTTTGTTTTGCTTTGTAAATCCTGTACTTGATTAAAGCTGTTTTCCTTCACTTTATACTCACCAACTTTTGTTAAGGATGTGCTTAAAGTTGGAGTGACTGTTTGCCTCTTGTTTTTGATACACTTGTAACATCTGTGGGAGCTGATTTACCAAAGGAGAATTTCACTATGTTGAAAATGTGTATGCTAATAATAGACTTATAAACAAAACACATGTATTACTAAATAAACATAAATGCTAAAAATGATCAAAATATCTCAAGAAATAACATTGTAAAAGTATGTCAGAAATTAGTGTACTTTGATGTTTTTATACTTACAGGTATTTAAAAAAACTCCTCCCGGCGTTCGGAAAATAGTAATTGCTACCAACATTGCAGAGACTAGGTAAAAACTATTTTAACTATCAGCTATTGGTGATTATATCAGTTTTGAGTCCCATACATTATTAACATAGTTAAACCTTTGTGCTCTGTAAGATACTTTGTAATCCCTTAAAAAAAATCACTTTTTGACATTAGTCATGGGTGGCAAATATAAACTATAGTTTTTCTTTTAAAGCTCTTCTACTGTTTTTTGTTCTCTTTTTCAAAAAAGACTTTTAAGAAGTTTTTCAAAACTTCTCTAAAGAATCATGGAAGCTGATGTAGTCCTTTTGTCTGTCTCCAATTAGAGTTAGTATTATTTTAGAATTAATTACATGCAGCCTTTTCTAATGCTCTTTTGGAGATACTTACAGCTTAGTTGCTGAAGTAAATTATTTTATAGACGTTGTTGTTAAACTTTAGTCTTTTAGAGCTCTCAGAGCTGGTCCTAAGGTGGTGGAAATGCTACGAAGATGGCTGTGGGACATGAGAATGTAACACGTAATTGAATCATTTTACTTCATTTTACATACTGACGCTGCCTACTGTTAGGTGCTTGACTACTGTAAAACTGAAGAATGCGAGAAGTGTAGTGAAAGTCCTGAACTACTAAGATCCATTTGATCCAGTAAAAAGTATTTTAAATAAATTTAAAAAATATTAAAAACCCATCTATAGGCGTGTTATAAGTTAGATGTACTTAAACTGTTTTATGTATCTGTTTTCCAAACAGCATCACCATAGATGATGTGGTTTATGTAATAGATGGAGGAAAAATTAAAGAGACACACTTTGACACACAGAACAACATCAGTACCATGTCTGCTGAGTGGGTCAGTAAAGCTAATGCCAAACAGAGGAAAGGAAGAGCAGGAAGGTAAGATGGAAACTGTCTAGGGCCTTGAGAACATGGGAAAAATAGTGAGCAAATTATATTGCTGTGATGTAGAAATATTAGGAGAGTTACCTTAGATGCTATATTGAACTTCTAACACTTTTTGGGCTGTCAGTATTTCATTTTTAATTGGCATATAAAATAAGAAGTTTGTAAATTTTTTTTATTTGTAAAATTTTTATACATTTGTATGGTTATACTTTCCCCTTATCCTTTTCCTTTACTCAGATAGTCCCTCTTCCATGTACCATACACCCTCTTCTCTGTACCTCATGCCTTCTGCGTTTAAACATCTTCCTTCCCACTCCTCATCCCTTTTATATTTTTATATGACCATTCCACCTTTCTATCCAACCATCACCTGTCTAACTCATGTATATGAGTTTACACACAGATTCTGCATAGGAGAGAACAGTTGGCATTTGCCTCTCTGAGTGGCTGACTTAACATTTTCCTGCAGGTATCATAATTTCATCTTTACAACGGATAAAATTCCATGTTTTTTTATCAACTCCTCTGTGGGGGCAGTTAGTCTGGTTGTGTATCTTGGCTATTGTGATTAAAGCAGCACTCAGTAGGCTATTTGAGTACCTCTGTTGTATGCTGACTTATATTCCTTTGGATGTGTGTGTAGTAGTTTTTTGAGAACTCTTCATACTGATTTGCTTGGTAAGTTTACCAGTTGACATTACCACCATGAGTATCCTAAGTGCTCCTTTTGCCCGCATCTCCACTAACATCTGTTTTCTTGATATTAGCTATGAAGAGGTAAGATGGGAATCTCAGTGTACTTTGCACTTGCACTTTCCCATGTATACCTATTAAAACAACACATTTTTTAAATAAGAAAATAGTTTTATTCATACTTTTTTTTTGGAAATTATCTGCCCAGTTTTTTATTTTATGAATGTTTTCTCCAACAACCTAGTCTAGTTAATTAAAATTAATAAGCTGTATTAGTTACATTACTTACAGTTTTCTTTCTGTGTTCTTAAAGTATGCATTACTTAATAATAGCTGAGTACCAGCTCCTCTTCTGAATGCTTTATATGCTTATTTCTTAACTTGTTCAGAGTCCCAGAGTTTTGCATATAGCAGAGACAGAAGCAGCCTAGTTCCACAGTTGGGTGTCTAGTCACTGTCTTTTTCAGCAGTACTGATTCTGACCATTCATCACCAGTAAAAGCACAAGGGAAGCACTTTTTCTCCATTGATGTGGTAATAAGAAATGAGAACATCTGTTCAGTGATAAGAGCAGTATTTGTCTTGACCTTTACACATAGTTGTGCTAACTGCGTCCTTTTGATTCATACTTATATTAGTGACAGAGTCGTGTCTGGTGTTG
Source organism: Peromyscus aztecus (assembly GCA_902168405.1). Lineage (NCBI taxonomy): Eukaryota > Metazoa > Chordata > Mammalia > Rodentia > Cricetidae > Peromyscus > Peromyscus aztecus. The sequence goes on from CABHPQ010000453.1 coordinate 23,427, forward strand.
CAAAAGAGTTTTTCCTTTACCTCTTAAAGGTAAAAATAAATAAATTAAAAAAGTCACCACTCTTACATAGGGACTCATGTTAGACATGGAAAGGTAAAGAACTTTATTGGCCCTTATATCCTCCCTATGTTTTAAATGTGTGCTGAATCTATAAAGCTCTTGTCTTGCTTGCTACTACAACCTTTACAGTTTGTCCCTCTTTAACCTAATTTCTAGACAGGTTCTTGTGAAGTTGATGCTTCACAAAGCCTGATTAGATTGATAGTTATTTTAGAGACCAGAAAACAAGCAAACAAGCTATTATATCATGTGGTCCCTTCTGGAAATATGGTTAGTTTCTGTGAGGTGATAGATATAGTATTAGGTCTGTAACACTAGAGAGATGTTAGATAGTAGATACTGAATCTTTGTAGACTTAGGCCAAAAAAAAAGCAAACAATCAAAAACCTGAAAATTTTAGAACTTTTATTCTACAGTGGCCAGATCTTTTGAAATATTCTGTTTAGAAATACATGAATTCTATCGGTAGTTGTGGTATTAAATTATAAACATAAAAGAGTTTCCAATGTCTGAGAGCTCACTAAGTAGAGTACATTTAAATATGTTCCTTAATTAATAAATGCAGGTTAGCTTAGAGCAGAGTTTGTTATAAAGTATGCTTATAAGGTATATTGATTGTTACAACTCTAACTGACCAGAGTAGATTGCTGCAATTTGAGCAAGGTCAGGAATTTCAGACATAGGGAACGGAATTGTGGGCACGATTGTCTTTCATTGCTTTCTAAAACTGGAGCACGGGAGCTGCGAAAGACATGGGAGTGAGTTCTGGCACTCTGTATAGTACTGAAGGACAGCTGTCCTTCAGGGTAATGTAGTACATACTTTCCCAGGACCAAGAGGGGTGCTTGGAGGCTTATGTAACAAAATAAGGATATACAAATAGACTGATCTAATTAATGCACATATATATATTCAAATATATTACACTGTACTTAAAATTATTAATATGTTAATTGAAAGAAAAAATGTTTAAAACAGGAAAGAAACCAGAACTACAAAAACAAAAGTAAAATTTGGACATTGGGTTTAGGGTCTGTCCAGATAGATAGGAAGGAAATAGGGTTTCACAGAGATGTGAATAATTATGTGTGTAACAGGCTTGTGAGAAATGGGTACTGGGTACTTTCCCTTCCTGTTCTTTCTTTGGCATTCTAAAAGTCATGCTCTTGTTAATGCTTTTTTCCCTCTTTTTGTTTTAAGAGTTCAGCCTGGTCATTGTTATCATCTGTATAATGGCCTTAGAGCAAGTCTTCTAGATGACTACCAACTACCAGAAATTTTGAGAACTCCTTTGGAAGAACTTTGTTTGCAAATAAAGGTATATTAGTTGGGAGAACTAACAAACTATATAGTTTATAATAGGATGGTATTATAGTTTTCAGCATTTTTAATAGGAGAAAGTATAGTATGACCCCACAAAAAGGGACTGTTTTATGAACTTCATTTTTCTTGTGTGAGGAAGCTACTGAAACTTCCTTCTGATGTATATTGAACAGTTGTTACTATTAGGATCAAGGTACCTGTGTTTGATTCTCACTTCCTACCTGGAAACTTTGTTCTGCTTCATTGAGCAGATTTTTCTTAACTTAAAATTCCTGTATGAAATTCTTAAAACAGTGTTGGACATATAATAGTCAGTTCTGTTACTTAATTTTTGTGGTTCAGGGGATTAAAAGCAAGCTGTCTACCACTTAACCAACTGCATTCTCACAGCCCCCCTCTTCTTTTTTTTGCTTTGAGATGGTCTCAGTAATTGGCTCAAGCTGACCTTGATCATCCTGCCTCAGCCTCCTGAGTAGACGGTATTATAGTCCTTGCCATCAAGTCTGGCTGGGTGTTGTTATATCTTCAAATGTTATACCTTGTGTGTGTATATGTATGCTCAACTAACCCTATTTCTAAGGTAATCAGTAGTCAACTTGTTGAGATTTTTAATCTGATAACTTTTCTCACTAGTTAATTTGCTCTTAGAAAATGTTATATAAGCTTTTGAGTTCATGTTTTTATGTCTTTTTGATTCATATTTAATTATATTTGTCTCCACAGATTTTAAGGCTAGGTGGAATTGCTTATTTTCTGAGTAGATTAATGGATCCACCATCAAATGAGGCAGTATTGCTCTCCATAAAGCACCTAATGGAACTGGTAAATTTGATTCTTTTTTTAAAAAAGTACAACTTGTATTTAGCATGTTATAGCATGTACACTGGCTACTTAAAAGCTTTTATTATTCCAGAGTAGAGCATTGTCAGATTTGATGACACTTTTCTTTTGTTTTTAAGATACAAGTCTTCATGAGTTTTGTTCATTGCAAGACTGATTTAAAATTACATGAAATCTTGAAGTTTTTCTTTAGTGGTCTTCACATACGTATTCTTGAACTGGGTTGACTTATTTTACTCTTTCTGATTACCGTAATGCTCTCTTGTCAAATTCAAGTAGTTTAATGGTAGTATAGATATTTGACCTAGGCAACCCTTACATTTTGAAATATATATAAACAAATGTTTTATCTCCATGATGCTGTAACAATTTTTGAACGGTCACTCACCATTATAACATTTCCATAGATTTTCTGGTTTTGTTGTTTCCTTTTTATGCTCTGAGAAACTCTTAAGTATCTGTAGTGACAGTCATTCCTTCATAGAACCCTGTTGAGAGGTCCAGGACTGGCCATGAATTAATCCCCAGAGTAGTAAGAGAAGCACAGGAGATGAGAACAGTGCTGACTACTGTTGTTTGCATCTGTGCATGGTGATTTACATTATGAGTCAGTTAGAGATTCATTACCTCAGTTGTCCTCACACATATGCTGTACAGCACCTCTCTGTAAAGCATGTACTGGACCATGGAGAGAAAGAACAGTTTTGTTTATCTCATGTCTTGTTGGTTAGTGCTGGGTTGGAGGGTGCCAGAGACATGTTTTATGGAAGCTATCCATGTAGATAATTTTTAAGAATTTGGATTTTGTAGCACTGAGATAGGCTTTTAAACTAATAAACTGCTTAAATTATCCAACCGTGTCCTTATATTTCCTTGGTGTCTTCAGGATACTTTTCTAGCTGTCCTCATTTGAACCAGATTACCCAGGGAATTGGAACAGAAGTCATTTCCATGTATGCCCCTTACCTCTTTTTGCATTATAGCACCTAAACTAGACGGTAGGGACTGTGCATTTCACCTACTTGTTGTCTTTTCTTAACTGTTTTACCACAGGTGGTTTTCTTTATTTCCAACATAACATTTCCAAGTTGTAGATTAATTGTATTTGTTTGAATAAGTCACTAGCCTTTGCTGACATTAGAATTTAGTTTTTTGTTGAAGGCATCTAAAACAGTGCTTGGGGCATTTGGGACTTAAGAGAGTGATCAGTGGCATGTATGTTTACAGCTAACTAGAGTAGCTTTTAGTGGAGTGCTTTGCTAGGCGTTGTAAGAGCAAATTCTTTCCTTTCAGAGTGCTTTGGATAAACAAGAAGAATTGACACCTCTTGGCGTCCATTTAGCCCGATTACCTGTTGAGCCACATATTGGAAAAATGATTCTTTTTGGAGCTTTATTCTGTTGCTTGGATCCAGTGCTCACTATTGCTGCCAGTCTCAGCTTTAAAGATCCCTTTGTCATTCCACTGGTAAGAAAGACAGAGACAAGGCTGGGCCTTTTTAATGCTGTAATTAGTTTCTGTTCACATGTGTTTTTCATTAGATTTTCAATAAAATACCCATCATTATTATAATGTCAGAAAAATTTAAGCTACAACTGTTACTTTTTTAGGGAAAAGAAAAGATTGCAGATTCAAGAAGAAAGGAATTGGCAAAGGAAACTAGAAGTGATCACTTGACAGTTGTGAATGCATTTGAGGTAAGAAAAAACCTTGTTCTGCTTTATAGAAGATTATTCGGGAGCATGTTTTGAAATACTTTCAAGTGGCCATATTTATATCTCAGAAATAAATGGCTGATAAATGGTTCAAATTTGGTGAACATTTTATAAAAATGAACTTTCTCTCTTATACAAGAGCTCATCTTTATCTTTTGGGGAAAGTAAGACTGAAACAGATGACCACATTATCTTGTTTTTCATATATAATGCTCCTTGTGTCTTTATCTTCATGATATTCTGTGTATTAATATTCTACTCTTACAGTCAGTGATACAGCCTTTTGATAGAATAACAAAATCATGTACATTATTATGTGTATAGTGTGTGTGTGTGTGTGTGTGTGTATGTTAATACCTCGGGTCATATAATGTTGCTTGTATATATATATTTTATATATGATTTTTAGGGCTGACCACTTGTATTAGATATCCAATTTGGGGACTTTTCACTGGGGAGGACTATTCCTCCTTTCAGCATTCCTTAGTTCCCTGTAGTTCTTTGTCTAGGGTTGAGGACCTGTGAGTTTTACCCTCCCTCCCTCCCTCTCTTCCTTTTCTTCCTCCTCCTTTATTTGTTTATATATTTATTTATTCAGTTATTTATTTATCCGTTTATTTATTTGTTTGTTTATTTTGTGTGTATGAGTGCTCTATCTGCACACATGCCTGCATGCCAGAAGAGAGCATTAGATCCCATTATAGATGGTTGCGAGCCACCATGTGGTTGCTGGGAATTGAACTTCTGGAAGAGCTGCCAGCGTTCTTAAGTGCTGAGCCATTGCTCCAGCCCTCCCCCCCCTTTTATTATTCTAGTTAAGAACTATGTTTTTGAAATTGAAAATGTATGCTAGCATTGAAATTTATTTACTAATACTTTTTTTTGATGAATACTTGATATACAGTGGAAAGATTTTGTGTAAAATTCACAATATGTTTGTATAACTTACACTGATTTGTACATCAGTATCAGTGTTATGTACTGGGATTGTAAGGAGCTTAGGTTTCTTTGTCAAAAGTTAAAGTTCTATGATGTTTTCACAAAAATATGGGACATCAGTGAATTAAACTGTTAATAAAATGAAGATGGAAACTGCTAGGTAGTCTGTGGTATAGAGAACCATGTAAGTGAGTTTCATCATTTCTTTGTCCAATAGGGTTGGGAAGAAGCTAAGCGACGTGGTTTCAGATATGAAAAAGACTACTGCTGGGAATATTTTCTCTCTCCAAACACACTACAGGTAACACTGAAAGATTTGCACTAATTATGTATACTAGATTAGGATATATGCAGATATTTTGTCCATTCATATCTGTAGTAAATTTAACTACATACAGAGTGTATGTGTGTGTCAAGAAATTAACGTTCTAATTTTAAAAATGCCCAGTCATCAGCAGAGTGAAAAGAGACAGGACAACTCAGAAAGATGCTACAGAAAAAAATACAAAGGATATATTTCAATAGAAATACCTTAACAGCTATTTCATTGTATATATAGGATTACTGAAAAGATTATCCATTCAGTAAAAGAAAGAAAAGAAGGCAGTAAGAGCAAATTTTAGGCGAGTAGGTGATAGGGGCTGCTAAGAAAACAAATTGAAGACCAAAGAGTACAACAAAACAGACTCCTAGAAAGCAAATTATTTGCATAAAGGAAAGCTTTAGGGATTCAGAATATGAATGCAGCTAAAAAACACAAAATTCAAGTGATAAATAAAAGTTAAGGACCAGACTGATTCATTAGTGCAGTGAGTATTACTGTATAGGTATCATGTGTAGTGGAGACTTACCCAGACATGTATCAATGACAGTTCCCTGAAATGGAAAAATGAAATGTACTGTGTGGAAAGATGGTTAAATCCAAGTTGAGACATATGTCAAGTGTGTGACAGATGACAAGCACTCAAGAAATGCTGTTCTCTTGAGTTCCTGAAAACAGTCACTGACAAGGAGTCAGTGAAGATTTCAGCAGTGGAGCTAGCATGCCCCATGATTGACAGTACATGCTGAAATTGTTTAGATATAAAAGGAGCACAAGGTAGTGAGGGAACTACACATGAGGACTGTATGTAGAGATGGTTTCCCTAAAATTACAATGCCATAATGACCAGGAGGATGTGGTTATCAGACTCATATAGAAGAATTACATGGAGAAACCCAAGTTGTACCTTTTGTCAAAAGAAACACTTGCATGTAGCTAGTTTTATGTATTATAATCTCTTTGTTAAACTTGAAAGAATTCATTAGAAAACATTTCTGTGGTTGTAAAAACAGATTCATTTCCATTTCTGTGGAACTTGTTTAATTTGAACTAAAGTTAGTTCCACTTTATAAAAACTTGTTTTTGAGACAGTCTTGCTTGCAGCCCAGGCCGTCCTGGTGCGCTCACTTCTTTCTTGGTTTCCCAAGTGGCTTAGATTACAGACTTGTATCATAATGCTTGGCGAAAACAGCTTCTAATTCTAAAGGCTGATCTCAAGGTGGAAGTTGTATGACATGCCTGTAATACTACCACTCAGGAGGTGAAGACAGGAAGAGGATCAGGAATTCAGGGCCAGCCTCAGCCACATAGCATGAGGCCAACCTGGGCTATATGAAATTCTGCTTCAAAAACCCAATAAACAAAAGTAAGAAACAAAACACAATAGATCTCATCTTAAGCTATGCTTCTTTCTTTTTTTTTTTTTTGGTTTTTTTCGAGACAGGGTTTCTCTGTGTAGCTTTGAGCCTCTCCTGGAGCTCACTTGGAAGCCCAGGTTGGCCTCGAACTCACAGAGATCCGCCTGTCTCTGCCTCCTGAGTGCTGGGATTAAAGGCGTGCGCCACCAACGCCCGGCTTAGCTATGCTTCTTTCTGATTCTTTTGTTGGTGTGTATACATAGTAAGTGTCTACATTATTAATGATTATGAAGATAACTGAGGTAAGGAACATTTTTCTTTCTCTATACTGAGTCACCCATCATTTCTGCTTAACTCATGGTTTTTCTTAAGGAAAATACTCCTGTGTATGTTAACAGTAGTTGATCTTGGTAATTGTTTTGATGTTGTTGTTGTTTCTGCTTGTTAAGAGCAATTCTAAAACTAATGTGTCTTGCAAAATGGATTAATTCTTTAAACATTAGTGGGTTTTTTCCCCTTTTATTCATTATTTTTTGTGGTTTTTTTTCCCCCCACCAAATAATAGTTTAGACTTGCAGGCTATATATTTTAAAAAGCATTCAGCTCTGTTATTAAAAACAATCAAAACGAATAGACAGTAGAATATAGTTATGTTCTAGTAAAATTTATTTACAGTTTTGTGATTTACTGATTCCCTCCTCCTTAAATGATCACATTTAAGAGCTGAGCTGCAGTTAAAAGCTGTTACTGCAGAGGACCCAAGTTGGTTCCTAGCACATGTGTGTTGGTGGCTCTTAACTGCCTATAACTCTAGCTGTAATTGGTCTCAAGCCTTCTGGCCTCCACAGGCACTCGGACTCACATGAAATATACACACACACATATAGCTAAAACTAAATCTTGTCTTAAATGTATCACATTTTTATACCAGTGTTTCTGTAAAGCAGGAGAAGCAAAAAACTAAATTGAGTTGCTTATGATTTATAGGCTTTGTGTGTGAAGGGTTTCTAGCTGTTTGTTACCATTACCCTCTAGATGCTGCATAACATGAAGGGACAATTTGCTGAGCATCTTCTTGGAGCTGGATTTGTGAGCAGCAGAAGTCCCAAAGATCCTAAAGCTAATATAAATTCAGGTAAAGCAAAGCAAAGCAAAACACACACACACACACACACACACACACACACACACACACACACACACACACTGACACACTGTAAATCACTTGCCAATAATGGTCCACTGTCTAAGTATTTTACTTTTTTTCCCCCCTCTACTTTTCTATTCCCAATAGATAATGAGAAGATAATTAAAGCTGTCATCTGTGCTGGTTTATATCCCAAAGTTGCTAAAATCCGACTAAATTTGGGTAAAAAAAGAAAAATGTAAGCATTGAAGATTGTTATGAACTACTTGCAGCTCTTCCTTCAGCTTTGGAACCCTCTAATAGAAATGTATTCTCACTCTTGTTGCTGGATTCTTGGCATGTCTGATAATATAGATACATAGGAATTATTGAGCATAGGGAACTGTTCCTCATACACAGATTTAGTCACTTATATGATCACTCATTTACAAAACAGGTTAGTAAAACATGGAACTTCTGTAAACATTCAAGGCTGACCGAGCAGTATGAGAAGCAATGCCTAAGGAGAAATTGACTGGAATAGATTTTGTTTTATATATACGTATTTTCCTTTTCCTTGTAAAAAAAGGATATTTTTATTACAGCTATTTGGATAAAATTAAATAAATAAATAAATAAATAAATAAATAAATAAATAAATAAATAAGTAAAATACATTCTTTGGAGAAGTGGAATCTGTGTCCGCATAGCCTTAGTACCAGTTAGAGATAACAGGAATTTTCCTGCTTCATGGTGTACTCTGGTGAGGGTACTGAGAATCAGAAGAGGCCAAAGGGTATTAAATTGTCGTTACCCTTTGGAAGATGTTCAGTGAAGTAGTCATTGGCTCAGCTCAGTTCATTGATTAAATTCAGATTTTAATTTGAGTTTATCCTAAGGAATTGATTACAGATACTTTTTAATAGGTGTGTAGCAAATAGAATAGGTGGCTAGTAGCAGTGGGAAAATTGTGGTTTAAAACTGTGTAGTAACGTGAAATATTAGGATTAATGTAAATAAAAATGCTGGGTATCTTGTGATTATAAAAATGGAAAATACAGACTGCCAAGAATGACCATCATTAGGATACTGTTCTAGGGCTGTGATTCTCAAACTGTGGTGCCCTTAGCTTGGCTTATTTCTAGCTATCTTTTCTTAAATTATCCCATCTATCTTGTGCCTCTGGGCTTTTACCCTTTTCAATTTCTGTATATCTTTTTTCCTTACTTACTCTGTTGCTGGTTGTGAGGCTGGGTGGCTGGCCCCTCATGTCCTCCCCTCGTCCTTTTCTTGCTCCTTCTTTTTCCTTGATCTTTTTTCCCCAGATCTCTCCTATTTATTCTCTCTGCCTGCCAGCCCCACTTATTCTTTCCTGCCAAGCTATGCTTGTTCAGCTCTTTATCAGACCAATCAGGTATTTTAGACAGGCAAAGTAACACAGCTTCACAGAGTTAAATAAATGCAAGATTAAAGAATGCAACACATCTTTTTATCACTAAACAAATGTTCCACAGTATAAACAAATGTAACAGATCTTAAAATAATATTCCACAATACCCCTTCCTGAAACTAACATCTTGATGGGAGAGAATGGTCCTAGTTGTCACCTTACTGTCACACATGCACTCCTGCCCCACACAAAATAAACCACTGTAATAATAAGAAAGCCCCCTAATTCAAAGAGTAAACTGCCAAAATGTATTAATTCCAAATATATCTGTTTTTGAAATTGGGAAATTTGAGTGAATGGAAGGCATTTAAAAACATTTTTAAGGGACTGAAGAGGTGGCTCAGCAGTTAAGAGCACTGTCTGCTCCTCCATGGGATCCAGGTTCTATTCCCACCACCCACACGGTCACTCAAAACTCTCTGTAACTCCAGTCTTAGGGGATCCAGTGCCCTCCTCTGGCCTCTGTGGGCACCAACCACACAAGTGCTGCACATACATACATGCAGGCAAAGCACTCAGGCACATAAAGTAAATCTAAAAGAAATTTTAAAAATCAGTTTTATCAAAAGTCTCTTTTTAACAAAATTTTAATTTTTAATTTTGTGGTCTTCTGGGAATACAGTTAACCACTGGAAGTTTTTGATTGATTATTTCAGTTACTTTATAACTTAAGGTCATTATGGTGATGGTCATAGTAAAATGTAGACTCTTAGAACAAGCTCCTTCCTAATCATTTCTCATGCTTTCTTTATTCTTCATTGTGTACTGTATACTAACACCATTAAGGAATAGTCTATCACCTGTCTGCTGTGTTAAATTATTAAAACTATAAGTGGAAATGGTGTTATGATGTAAGATATTCATATTTTGCTCATGTACTTTCACCTGCCCTTTATAAAATTCTACTTTCCTCAGGAGCTGATTTTGAGATGTATATTGTAGATATATACTAAGTTTATGTGTGGTACATTTTTAAAGATTGCTTCCTTTGTTTGATTTTTACTAAGCTACCTATTATTTTTTAAAGTAATTTTTTTGTAGTAATGAGGGAAAAATCCCTTAAGACACTTATGAACTGTATTATTTTTTAAAGGGTAAAAGTTCACACAAAGTCTGATGGTCTGGTTTCTATTCATCCTAAGTCTGTCAATGTGGAACAAACAGACTTCCACTATAACTGGCTTATCTATCACCTGAAGATGAGGACAAGCAGTGTAAGTGAGCATTTAACATAATTGTAAATCTGAATGTCCGTGTTATAGGTTTATAATTTCTACTTTCAAAATTCTATTTTTTCTGAGATAAATTAGAGCTTTTTTCTATGAGTAATGTACTTTTTGTATATTTTCATGAAGTATATCAGTTATTTGATTTATGTGGTTTTTCTTTAGAGCCTGCTTTCAAGAAGTACTGTCAGGAGTGTGCATTATGTAAAGATACGTTGGCATGACGATATATCCATCTATATAATAAGTTAATAGGCTTAGTAGTGATCAGAATAGTAAGTGGGTTCTATTTTTATATGTTGATATAGAAATAAAATATTTTTAGCTTTATTGTTTTTCACTAGTTTTGACATTCAGAAAATGTTCAAGGGAAATCATATGCTTTAGAACAAAAAAGTAAAATCTCAAGGAATTAAGAATGGTTTACTTAAAATGTTATTTCTTCAAAATTAATCTTCAAAATCATATTAGCAAGTTAACACCTATTTTGGAAAGAAGCTGATCAATGCTTGTGATGTTGAATTGGTATGGTAGTAGTCCTTACTTGCTTCCTCATGCACCTATTTATGTTAATGCTCTTTACAGATTTACTTGTACGACTGTACAGAAGTTTCACCATACTGCCTGTTGTTCTTTGGGGGAGATATTTCCATCCAGAAAGATAATGGTCAGGAAGTTATTGCTGTAGATGAATGGATTGTGTTTCAGTCTCCAGAAAGAATTGCCCATCTTGTTAAGGTGACTAATGTTAATGGTTGTCTGTAAGTTTGCATGTAAATGAATATGTGATCTTGGGGGCCACCAAATGGCCCAGCATGTAAAGCAGCTCGCAGCCAAGCCTGAAACATTGTCCTTGATGCACACATGGTGGAAGTATGTAACTGACTAATGAAAATTGTTCTCTGACCTCCATGTACAGTCCATAGCACACATCATGTGGTCCTCAAGATAAATGTTTTTAAAAAGAATGTTTTTTGCTCTATTGCAAAAGAGCCAGTAGTGTTGACCAATTTTAGTTTTCCAAATTCTTTTTGATGTAGTAATATACTCTTCCAAAGACTTTTAAGGATGAAAGTTTGAATCTTTTAACCATACATTTAGTTGGTTGCTCTACAGATGTTTTGCCTTTCTTTCTAATAGCTTATAAAAATCCTTGTCATTGCTACAGTCACATTAGTCTTTGATATTGTCTAAAAATCCATCTTCCCTGATGAGCCTGTCTGCTTCCTTCAACCTTAGGGGCTAAGAAAGGAACTGGATATCCTTCTGCAAGAGAAGATTGAATGCCCTCATCCTGTAGACTGGAATGATACTAAGTCCAGAGACTGTGCAGTACTGTCAGCTATTCTAGACTTGATCAAAACACAGGAAAAGGCTGTTCCAAGGAACTTGCCACCACGGTCACAGGAGGGATATTACAGCTGACAGCTTTCTGTGATGGCCTAAAACTCATCCTGATGTTCATGTTTCTCTCTCTCTCTCTTTTTTTTTCTCTTTTTTAGTTTTTGGCACAATGTCAAGCCTTGGGTTCTGAATCGCTGTTGTGTAAGATAGAAACTTTAAGTGGGTAGTAAAGAGTTAATGTGCATGATTAAACAGTGTCATCTATAAAGACACTGGGAAAAGCAGTATGCTCTCTGATCATATACTCTATTGTAGATATGTCCACACTTCGGGAGTATTCTTCTTCCATATATTAAGTGTTGTAACATTGACAAATTCCTTTATGCCATTATGCAAAATTAATTTTCTGTCCATAGTGACTGTCTAGAGACAGTAAGAATAGAATATTTGGCCAAAAAGCAGTGTGAAGTAAGAATTTGAATACAACCACATTTTTAAAAATGAACTTCTATTACAAGTAAATTTGTTGTAATAAAGCTCAGTATTTAATAAAATGTACAATGTGTAAATCTCAGCTAACTTCTTGGTTTGTTTTCTAGAGTTCGACCTATCACTTGGCTCACTTAGTGTTATTTTTGTTTGTTTCTTTTGTTTTTTAACTTTTTAAAAGTGTTCTTATACCAACTTCCTGCCCTGTGTAGCATAGTGTAGCAACTGAGCACATGTCTGGATGTGATGGCAGAGGTTCTGTCTCAGCTCAGCCTCTTTTCCTTATCTGAAGGGCAGGTAAAGGTTGTGAGGATTAAACATGGTAATATGTGTGTAAAAGACCATAGACTAGTGTCTGATGCATATAATTCTCACATAGTCTTTGTTATTATTCGTCCATGAAATATTTTTTAACATTTAATAATCTATTTTACCATTTAATTTTTGTACAGAGGATTCTGGAGATGGTTGAGCCAAGGGCTTCACACATGCTAGACAAAAGTGCTGGATTACTGAGCCACATCTCCAGCCTATACTACACCATTCTGCTTCTTTACACTCTTGGTGGACTGTGACAAAACATGGCTAATTTCAGGGTGGTTAGAGCTGTTGGTTTTTTAGTGTTTTGACTCTTGGTTCCTTGTTCAAGTCACTAACTGTAGCTTAATGATGTTGGTTTTCTCGTTGTAAGATAATCAGGTTTGGTCTTATTTCCCTCGTTTAGTGAGATGATCAGGGTATATACATAATATGGCCATGGATTTGCTGACTGCACTGGTTCAGCTACTGCTCCCATGTCAGAGTGAATGTCACCTGGCACTGTGTACAAAGATTTGATTGTATTGCATTCTAATTTTGTTCTTTTGGATTGTCTCACCAAAACTGTCTGTCCCTGAACTCTTATAGTGATAGTGAGTGGTGTTACAGTACTATAGCTATTAGTTTTGACCCTAAAGTCAAGGTGTGTTTCAAGCAAGTGTTTATTCTCCATAGCAATGAAAGCATATTTCAGAACTGTTGACAGATGAGCAGTTCACAAAGATAAGTGTGGTATTGCCACCGCCTGTTGATGTCTCTGCCAAAGCTAAATAGGGTGGAGGGTGAATTGCAGGTGCTCTGAGGATTTTGCTTCTTTTGATTACAAACTAGGACTACTAACTAGAAAGTGCATTCTGAGCCTCAAAATGACTTTTGTGGTGTTCTTAAATAGGTCATCAAGAATGAAAGCCTGTGTGTTTTATCCCTTTGCACAACAGAGAATAAGTTGGAAAAAACACTGAAACAAACTTATGAGGAGAAATGAAACATATCACTGCATAATGCTTTAAGAGCATTAAGTACATGTGTATGATACCTTCCTAATTAACTGCCCTGGGAAAAAAAAGCTCTAGATAATTTTAAGTGAATTAATTGCAAACTATATTTTACTGCATTTGTAAAACAAAATCTACTTTAAAATTGTTTCAGTATCCGTACGTACACCCACACTAAGTAAATGGTGGCACATTTCTTCCCATTCTCAACACTGAGTTTGTATTTATTAAGTAACTATAATTATGTTGTATATCCATATATTTGTAACCATCCTATTTGTTAAACAGCATTTTATTCTGATTTTTTTAAAAAAAATATCTTGCCAATATTTGAAAATGTGTCCAGCAAAGTAAATTATGTTTCCATTGTTAGTTTTTGATATATTCCCATACTTTCTTGAAGCTTTAAGGTATTATATATAATTGGCCAATTTAAGAGTAGTTTCAGTATATTTTATCTACTGTATAAAATCATGTAGCTAACACCACCATCTTGATGTAGAACATTCCCATCAACCTAAAATTTTCTCTTGTTGCTTTTGCAGGCAAAATTGCCCTTGCCTCGCTTCTACCCTGTGGCACCCAGTGATCAGCTTTTTATCAATAGTTTTGTCTTTTCTAGGGTTTCCAGTAGTGAATTCACATAATCTACATGACCAGCCCTTTTCACTTAGTATAAAACACTGAGATAACGTATATCCTTACTGTACATATTAGTAATTTTTATTGTTTAGTATTCTCTTATGCTTATGTCATTGTATCCATTTACCACTTGATGGACATTTCACGTATTTTCAGCATTTTTGCTGTTAATGAATAAAGCTGCTTTAAATATGTACAGTTGTCATATGGTTCCATGTTTTCACTTCCTGCATAAATACTTTGGGTTAAGATCATTCCATCAGATGGTAAAGTATGTCTATGTTTTTTTTTTTTTTTTTTTTTTAGATTTTTAGTTTGATTCGTGTGTATATGTGCCTGTGTAAGTTTATATGTACCACATATATGGAGGCCAAAAGAAGGCCTTGGATCCCCTGGAGCTGAAACTACAGGCATTGTGAGCTGCCTTGTGGATGCTGGGAACTGAACTTAAGTCTTCTGTAAGTTAACCCTTACTCAGATGACTGAGTCATCTCTCCAGCCACCTGGTACAGTGTGTCTTTAAGAAACTACCAGACTTTCCTCGAGTGGCTGTGCCACTTTTGCCTGCCTAATGACTTGTTTGTTCTTGATAATTTCCATTGGTTTTTCGTTTGATTTTTAACATTCAGTTAAGTGTTCTGTTTTATTTTTGCTTCTATGATTAGTGATGAGCATCTTTCCATGTGCTTAGTTGCTGCTTTGCCTAATTGACTTACACATAGTGTTTTGATTCTTCACCTCATGTCAAATGATGGGTTTTAAAGTATTCCTGTCAAGGGAGAAAATTAGTCACTCTAGATAGGTATGCTGTTTCTTGACCTTGAAAACGGTCCAATGTGCTGCTTTTCACAAGGAAAGCCAGTGCCAGGAGAAAACGGCACCACCTGTGAGGTGAATGAATGGTAGGGTATGAGAACAAACTGGGTGTTGAGAACACCATGAGAGCAACTGTGTTGGAAGCATCACACAACCAGTCTGCATCGTGAATGACATCCAGCCATTCCTGCTGAATGAGGGGACTTTTAAATTGTGACTTTCTCGTTCTTAAATTTAATTCATGTCAGTAATTTTCAAGTTAGGTTCAAGATAGAATGAGTGCTGTCTTTCTTGAAAACAAAGCATGGATAGGTGAGTCATTCCATAGAGCTTTAGTGTAGTAGAGTTTTGGGAGAATTTTTCTAAGCTTTCTTCTTGTATTGCTGACTCTTGAACAACATGGGTATGAAGAATTTGATGAATTCACTGACCCATCTTGGAGGGCCAGGGGATCAAGATTTGATTTGAAAAGGTTGCGCATTTTATGACCTAGAACTATTGAAAGTTTCATAAAAAAGGTATGTCAATGCATAAAATACATGTACATAATTATCAAAATGTGTACAAATCCATTATAAAAGTTAAAATTTAGCAAGACTAAGATTTCAAGAGTACAGAGAAATGTAAGCATTAAATCTAAGGCTAGTAGGATCATGTTAGTATAGTATGCTATACTGTATCAACCTTGCAGTCACTTCTGGTTGCTCTTGTATGAGCTTGCTTCCAGAACACCTAGACCATTTTTGGTTAAGGATTGAGGGTATTAAAACTTCACTTTTCAACTGGAGAGGCTGTGCCATGGTGGTCTTAGTTAGGTTTACTATTGCTGTGATGAAATACCATGACCAAAAGCAAGTCTGGGAGGAAAGGGTTTATTTTGCTTGTGAAAGGGTTTATTCCACCTTGTAGTCCATCATTGAAGGAAGTCAGAACAGGAACTCACAGGGCAGGATCCTGGAGGCAGGAACTGATGCAGAGGCCAAGAAGAGGAGCTGCTTACTGCCTTGTGCCTTATGGCTTGTGCTGCCTGCTTTCTTATAGAGCCCAGAACCAGAAGCCCAGGGATGGCCCCATCCACTATGGGCTGGGGCCTCCTCCATCAATCACTAAGAAAATGCCTTACAGCTAGATCTTACAATATCATTTTCTCAACTGAGGTTCCCTTCTTTCAGATGACTATAACAAGTTGACATAAAACTATGCAGAAATGACGTTCAAGGGTCAATATAATTTCTATATATTTCTTTGCTGCTTATTTGCTGTGGCTTCCAGTCAGCCTCTTAGAACAGCCATTTCTCTTTATTTTCAGTTATTCTTAGAAGCCAATTGTTTTCCTTTGATTTTAAGATAAAAATGGATGGGTGCATAGCTTATCCATTCACCTACTGACCCATCAAGTTTTGGTGATTGTGAAAACAGCTGCTATAAACATTTATACACATTTTATGTGTATGGACAGGTTTTCAACTCACTTGGATAAAACCCAAGGCCTGTGATTGTGGGATCATATGGTAGGGATATTTAGTTCTGTCAGAAACTGCCGAACTGCCTTCCCAGGAGGTTACTGCGTTTTCACCAGCAGTAAGCGTTCCTGTTTTTGTTTTCTCATCTTTTGTTTGGGGTTATTAGGGACCTTGAACTTGGAGAGATCCATCTCCATCAGCTTCTCCAGTGCTGAGATTGGGATTATAGGTTTACATGACCATGCTGCCCCCTTTTAGCCGTTTCGTGTGCCTGACAATATTTAGTCTGCAGCTCTGACATTCAAGCATCTTTTCATAGGCTTATGTTCTATTTGAACTCTGGTTAGCTATCCAGATCTTTGCCATTGTTTAGAGCTGAGATTATTTCTGATCTTTGAGTTAAAGTTTAAGAGTTCCTTATTATATTAATAAAACTATTAAAGTTTTATTAAAGCCATTTTTAATGTTAAATATATTTTGATCATATTCTTCCCCTCCCAAAACCTTCCAGATCCTCTCCCCCTCCACACCCACCTAACTTTAAGTTCTTTCTCAAAAAAACAAAATAAAATACCAGTATACCAATATCCCTCCAAACAGATAACAGAATAAACCACCCCCCCCAAACAAAATAAACAACAAAAAACACCAAACTGCAACAACACTCAAAAAACTGTGGAGTCCATTATATGTTGGTTAACTACTGAACATGAGGCTTGGCCTGGAGTGGTTGATACACAATGTCACTCACTGGAGAAAATTTGTTTTTCCCTGTCCTAGCAAGTGTGACAGTTCAGTTCCTAACCTTTAGCCTAGTGGCTAGGTTTCCAATCATTCATTTATTCATTTCTTTAAAAAAAATAACAAAATATAAGATAAAAATTATCACATCAAAGTTGGACAAGACAAACCAACAGAAAGCCCAGGAGAAGGCACAAGAATCAGAGACTCACTGGTTTGCATTCTTGGAATCTCACCAAAGCATTAAACTGGAAGTTTATATGAGAACCTGGTGCAGACCTGTTCATGCTGCTTCAGTCTCTTGAGTTCCTAAAAGCTTTACTCCTGTTGATTTCGAAGGCTTATTTTCTTTATATCCTCTATCCCCTCTGGCTTTTTAGACACTTGCTGCCTTCTCTTCCATGGGGTTCCCTGAGCTCTGGGGGATGGAGGGGATTTATCACCAAAACCAAACTCACCTAATGTTTCTTCTATGACATCTGAAGAACTTAAAAAAGCTTTACATTTTACATTTGGGTCTAAGAATCCAATGCAATGTCCACTTGAAAGCATATGCTGAAATTTTTGCAGGATGTTATATTGTCATTAAGTCTATGCTTGTGTGGATCCTTCTCTAATAAAATACTAAGATAGGTTGGTGTAGTTTATGCTATAATGTGGATTTATATTTCTCTAATTTTTACTTACGTTTTGAGACTGTATCATTGGGAGGATTTATATTTAAATTATTTTATTTTCTTGACTAAATTCAATCTTCATTGAAATTCAGGCATTATCTTTAGGTAGACCTTTTTTTTTTTATCATAAAGGTCACTTATCTAATGCTGATGTACACATTCTGAATGCTGTGACATTCTGGCCTAGAGTCTTTATTCATGTAGGTGCTAAGAGTGTTTATCAGTTGATAAAACTCCCTTTATCTGTCTGTTCAGGACATGTGCTTGGCTGGAAGGATCCCCTTTAGCTAAGCTCCCTAGTGCAGCTTCCTTCCTAGACTGGTGGGATCACCTTGTGTACACACACACACACACACACACACACACACACACACACACACACGGCAGTGCTCCCTTCCTCTGTCCCTTCTCTAGGACTCCATTTAAACCTTTAGAATCTCCATGGCCATTGCCTCCGTGATTCCTGTACACTTTCTTCTAGCCTCTCTTCTAATTCCCTGGGATCTTGGTAACTATGTAATCTGATGGTCAACTATATAATTCCTAGTTTTTCTTTCTGTTAAATTTCTGTAGTTACTAGATCGCATCCATTTTAAAGTGTAGCATTACCTCTATGAAATAATGTTTACGAATACTGTTGTGGTCTGATGACTCTAGCATCCAGAGTCCCTGGCTTGGTTATTTCTGTCACAGTGCCATGTTTCTGAGTCTTTGCTGAACCTACGAACACTTGCTCATAGAAATAACTGAGTTCAGTTGGTGTTTGCACCAGTGAGGTTTTGGTTTCTATCTGGTAGAACATAAATGTATTAGAGTCAAGGGAGCATAGCTCTTGAGTCTTTCAGGTTCATATTCCCACTCTAGAATAAGCCTCTGAGGGACGTCCACAGAAGTTGTTATGACACATACTACACTCTGACCTGCATTCTTAAACTGCAGATCAAGGTAGCTCAGCTTCTCCGTGGCTTCCCAGTGCTCCCGAGAAATGGAGCAGAGGATGTTGTATTTTGCTCCTTACTAGAAATGCCACACCTATCTCTTCATCTAACGAAAGCTTGAGTAGAAATATAACAAAGATGACTTCGACTGCTGAACTGGAGTTCAGGCAGATCTCATGGGTATTTGCTATTACATGATGTACTTCAGCTACAAGAAAGCTGGAAATACCGAGCATTTGAGGGTTTTATGGTGGGTGATGGAGGCAGAATTTTAAGATGGCTCTGCTAACTTCCACCTCCCTGTTGTTCACATCATGTATTATTTTATTCTGCACAGTCAAGGAAATGTTAAGATTTAATCAAGGACAAAAATTAGTTAATTCTGAAACAGTTATTTGCCTACTTAAAAAAAAAAAAGTTAATTTTGAGTTAACCATTGAGGAAATCATTCCATGAGCCTAATTTAATCATGAGTCCTTTAAAGAAGAGTTTCCTCCCTCAGATGGCAGAACAGGGAGTTAAATTCCAAGTACCAGAAATCAGCATTCTATTGCTGCCTTAAAGACAGAAGGATTGTGTGTCTGTTGCAGCCTCAGAGACAAGAGAACCCTAGTATCCACATACCCAGGACTTCGGCCTTTCAAGTGGGAGATTCTACACAGACACTGGGTGAGTATTGCTTCAAGGCACTCACTTTGTACCTATCTTATGTAGTAATGGGAAAGTTACATAGAAGGGTTTGGATTTTTTCTTCTACCATGATTTACTAGATGATACAATTTCATAAGCACAAAAACAGTAGGACCCAATTCAGAAGCACCTGTTTGCTAAGGTAGCTGATGCCAACACATACCCAAAAGACAAGATGAATCTTTTGTGATGCTAGCTACAGAGATCTCAGTATATCTCTGATTGAACCACAAATCCCCCAAACCATAAACGTCACACCATGAGTAAATTAAATCACACCAGCACAGAAAGACAAGAATCTATAAAATCTTTATAAATTCACAAGCTTTGTTGAAAGTGGAGAAGCAGGTTCAATTTATTGGAATGAAAGTAACATTTCTGTTTTGCAGGTGTGAAGTTACTGTACATTTCAAAGGAGGCATTTAAAAAAAAAGTTTTGAAAAAAAAATGTTGTGTTAAAAACAATCACAGTTGAAATGAAACACCGTGACTGTTCAATACCTGCTATACAGGGACACTTTAATAACAGTGTTCAGCTGTTTGACTTAAAGGAGACATATATTTCCACACTGTTTAACACTTATAAATTAATTCACAGGTTCCATAGTGTTATGTTATAGCTCCAAATCGGTATTAGCAAAAATAATACAAAATGATTCTCTTGCAAGCAACACCTTTTGTCCTAAGTAAAACATGACATTAGATTAAACTATAATTCGTTAGCATTTCTTCTAAAAAGTTTGTGACACTATTGAAGAGGAGAGAGAGACTTCCTGTTTTATACTCTTGAGACATCTCTTGCTGTGGGCCACTGCTATTGCTTCATTCACATACTTACTCATACCTCAGAGAACACGGGGCCTGGAATGTCTTTTGCAAGGAATACATATACAGGCAAAAGGAAAACAACTCAAAGGTGAGAAAAAGCCCCTGGGATCTCTATTCTGGCTTACTGCTGAGGTGGATGGGTTGCAGGGTGTAAGCCAAGCATACCTACACACTGGACTTCTGGAACTGTATGGCTTAGGCGCTGTATAGACAGGAGCATAGACACAAGACAAAGATCTGAGCCCTCCCATAATGTATATTTAGATTTTACTTGGTGAACAGAATAGAGAGGGGTTATAGCTACCAAATGAAAATATTTTTCCTGTAAATCTTTTAAAACTTCATTACTGCTTAATGAACTTTAGTATACTATGTTGTCTCTTTGTACGAGTGGAGAATAAAGTCCTATAGGAACTCATAGCTAAAAGAGACTCCAAACCAAGCCATCGGGTATTGAGTGCAATGAATTCCTGCTAAGGTCAAAATATTTCAAGCAAGTACCTTGTTGGCATCTTGATACTGTCTAAGCTTAATTTTCTCTTAAGATTGTTAACGTGGGTTCCAGCTACTTTCTACTTGAAAACAAGTAGAACAGTCAGGAACCATGTGTTACTGAAGGCAAAGCAGTCTTACGTCAGCTCTTAAGCAGTTGACCCATAATGTCCTGTCTTCCGGATGTCCTCACATATGTGAAGTGTAAAGCCCATGTCATTCTAGTAGCTTAGGTTTATTAAGCTAAATCTAAGACCAATATTGAATGAGATGGATTTTTAAAAATCCTCACTGGGTGGCTCCTCACTTTCCTTCTAATGAGGAAAATGGTAGCAAAGTTCAAGTGTCAATTTCCCTTTCGTAGAAAGAGGTTTACAAAACATGACAGCTCACCTACTGAACTCTTATTAGTTCCTTTTGGAATTAACAGCATTAGACTAAGACACAAAAAGTATTTACAAAATGGACACTCCTTACAGACAAACTTGCTGATGCTGTGGGACCATACAAAGGAGAAAATTATGGGGGAAGAGCAAGGTTCTAAGCTGAGGACAGAGTAGCCCAAACACAGCATCTTACAGAACAGTGGAAGTGGAAGGAGCCGAAGACTCTTGCTATCCCTGAAGTAGACTGAAGTTCAATGGACTCAAAGAGGTTCTCAGGAGCGTCATTATGCAAAAACAGCTCTGTGGACTAACTGCATCTGGTAGCTGTTCTTCCGAGGGTACAGAACAACTTGGCAAGCTTACAGGCATGTGTTTCCCCTGTTTTAATTAAGCAGACTGTGATAACGGGAACACTAGCCCCCGTTCTGTTGGCCATCTGCGAGGTTACACATTGGTTTCCAGTCCTAACAAACGTCCCATCCTCTCCACATTCTTATCAATAGTAGCTTGGCATGTTATCTCCTTTGCACATTCCATTGGAAACCAGCCCCTTTCTCCATCTCGAAGTCGTTCCCCTTCATACCAGCCTGCAAGGAAAACCAGGTTGTATCAGGCAAGACATGTCTGGAGGAATCTTACTGTGCCAGCTCACCCTGAAGAAGAGATGCCCATTCAGAGGTAGCTTTCTTCTGTGGGTTGGGTTACCATAGATAATAGGCAAGAAGAAACTTTAGTGCAACACATTCCTGTGAAGGTCAAAATACTTGAGGTGAAATAGGACCAGGTTTCAAGAGAGAGTGAGTGATGATGCACCAGAGATTGAATAGGAGCAAAAGCTCTGAAGGGAGGGGCTGCGAGGGTGTGAACTGGCTGGGCTTGGAAAGGGAATTCTTTGGACATAAGGAGCAGGAAACCCTTTTTAAGTGAGGGAGCAGGGCCGAAAGCCTTTGAACTTGAGAACTACATGACTGTAGGATGGGGAAGAGAAGAAAACTTCATGGTGGACGGCATCATGCTTCAAAAGTAAATGGAGAGAAAACAGGATGCACCGGGGAGAGGAGGTTCAAATGGATTGCTTTGAAGCAATCATTAGGACTCTGAGAAGCTTCTGGTTTGGGGCATGAATTGCCAGGAACATGGTTTAAGGATTGGATGGAGGAGCTGAAGTCTGTGTGTCAGGATATGGAATACAGGTGTTGATGACAAAATTAAACTCGGTGGCCCTGAGGCTCTGTGAGTGCCAGTCCACCAGTGCCTATGAGAAGAATCCTACTCACCGTCGCCAACAAGCTGGTAAATGAGGACCACATCTGCCACCTGTAGGGAGAGTTCATCTGGCTGCTTGGCCGTAAAAGATCTAATGATTTCCACCTGGGTCAGTGCTGCGGAGGAAAGGGCACACACTGAGCTTCCAGAGTCTGCAGAACAGACCTTGTACAAAGCAGCAGTATCCATTCACTTACTCAGCTCTGTGATTCCAGGACTGGCACTGGCAGACTGAGCCGGGCTCCTATGGGGAAGTTACTTTAAGAAGCCTCATGCTTGGTTATGAACTTTGGAATTTTAAAAGTTGGCTTCAAGAGGGCTCTTATGATGTATGAATATGCTCAGCAATAGCCTTGATCATGAGTCATTCACTACATTACACACTGGAACTGCCAATAGCCATTGCACACTGGGGACACTGAGGCATGAGAGCAGGTGATAGATAGGTCAAGATCCTATAACTGATAACATCTGCAGCACCCAGATCTCTAACCACAGTGCGGTTGTCCCACCAGCAACTGGGCATAGAGGCTGTGGAAAAAGCTTAGAAAAAGTGGGAGCTCCAACCAAATGCTTGCCAGACTAATTCGGAGTGCCCCAAAATGCTGATGTGCAACCAACAACAAAACTTCAGCAGAACTGACTGGCATGGCTTCATTATTTGTTTTTAATATAAAATTTAATGTCACACCAACCACTTTTGCTTTGACTCTAAAAGCTGTGATCGTTAGCTCCAGAAAACCACATTTGCAGCCCTCATTCTTCGGTCCTCCACCTGGCCATCCAGAAACAGAGCATTACAACAAAAGAATGCGCAGAATAGGACGCCAGAAGAATAGAGTGCATTTTCTTGACATTGTCACTTACACTAAAAAGGATCAGGAAAAATGTAATTTTCTTTAGACCAAAACCTTGTAATCAAACATGGTGGTCACACCCTGTCATCCTAGCATTCGGGAAGCTAAGGCAGAAGCCTGAGTTCAGGGCCAGTCTGGACTAGTGTGAAACTTTCCTCAACACAGTAAAAATCAAATACACCCTCACACTTTTCTACGTCTATTCAAACTCATTAATAACAGCTAAGTGTAAACACTGTATGATTCAAGCAGGGTTTCACCCTCTATAATTTACCATACTCCTCACAATAACCCACGGTTAACAAACTCAGGAAGGCTAAGCAGTGATTTTTCATGTTTATCTAACGACTGCATCTGGGAGGAACCTTGTAAAGCAGGTAGAGATGAAGGTAGCGTGACCAGTCAGTAACCATGCCGGCCAGCAGAGGGCAGAACCCCTCCGTCTTCCAGGGTAGGCTACCTCTCCTGGAAACTTACTGGTTCGATCTGGTGGCTGCTTCCCACTGCTCTGTCCCAGGGCTGTGATCCAGCGGGCTCGCTCACTCCTAAACACAGAGAGCAGGTGCAATTTAGATTTGTCCCCTAGACACCGAAAGTAGTTTATCCCAGATAGCCAGTGCAAATCCATTCCCAAAACATAAGGGATCCCGGAGGGTAGAGGACTGGCCTTTGAAAGGGGAAGGAGTGATTTTTAAAAATGCAGAAGAGAAGTCATTTTCAAGCAAATATAAATCTGGCCCCTTATTGGTTAAATGGGAATTCTCATATGACAGTTGGACATTTAATGAAGAGCTGATTATGCCAGCACATTACATCACAGAATATTTAGCACACGTCTGGTCTGAAGTTTAGCAGTTCAAAGGATCAATTTCACCTGTAAGGCAAGCCTGTAAAGTGGGATCCTTTCCCTCCCACACACTCAGCCATTTCGGTAAAGCAGGCAGCAGGGCTGCCTGGTTAACTGGATTATCTCCAGAGCGCTGCTTAGTGAATAACAGGGGCTAGGCAAGCATCTGCTTACAAGAGAATCAAATTACTAATCACACTCTGAACCTTGATCATTTATCAAGTTGTTTGCTTCTATAACCAGATCATAAACTCTGGCAGGGCAGGAATCAGGTCTCATTCTTAAATATATAGAAAACTGTCACAAGTTTAAGGTCACTCTAAGCAATACAATGAGATTGATAAAAAAAAAAAAACAAAGATAAATAAATTGATACATGCTTAGAAGTGAAATAAATAGGCTAGGCAGTTAGGGTGAAATGGGTATGCTCAAACCATTTTTTTTTAAAGAGTAAATCAAGGGGTTGACGTGACTGCTCAGGGGGTATAGCTCTTGCCATGCATGCGTCCGGATCCCCAGAACCCATTAAAAGCTGAATGCTGTCCTGTGAGTACCTGTAACCCAAGCTCTCCTACAGGGACATGGGAGGCATAGACACCAGCATGTCAGGAAGCTTTGGGGCCACCTATCCTGGGGTACACAGTGGCACAGAAGTCTTAGCTCAGACATGGGGGATTACCACTGGGGATTGTCCTCTGACCCCCACACACTGGCTTGTGCATCCACACACAGAGAATGAAGGAGACGAGGCTTCAGGCAGTAATGCGTACAACTATTAGAAGCTGATGATACCATCTTGCTTTTGAAAACTTTGTCTCTCATACAAAGCAAAATGCCTTATAAGGAATAAGTAATATACAACTTCCTTTAAACCAGTTCCCAAGTAAATACTTTAAATTCTGCCGTTGATGGGAAAAGATCCTTATTATGCCACAGACTCAACTGGAATTTCCAAAGTACAATGCCAGCTGAAAACTAATGTCTAGCAGAAGATGACTGGTTCACCAAGAGCCATCCCCACAGTTCAGTATCTGTGTCTCCTTGTGGTACCAAAGGCATGGCAGGTTCCCCCCCCCCTGTGTCTTATCCTACACAAACTGCTGCCTTCCTGGAGCACTTTGGAACTGAATCTTTTATGCAGGCCTTTCCAGGCAAGGCCAATCTCCAGATCCAGCAGCTGTCCCCTGCCACTGAGTTGAGCAGTCCAGATGAAATCATTCCCTCCCGTGCCATGCTGTCTGGATACTAATGGCATCCTGTAGACAGTGTGGCCCCTTGCTGAGACTCTAGAGGACAGAACAAGACATTTGTTGTTGCCCTTGCTGAATGGAGCTGTTTCTTGAAAATGTTCCCATTGAGCCAGTCCCACCCACTCTTAGAAGCTGTCAAACCACACCACTTCCCCTGGGGCTTTAAGTTCCTTGCCAAGGAGCTGGCCCCACCAGAAAACTGGAAGGACCGTATCTCTAAGGCCGGCGCAGAGCACTCGCTTTAAGACAGAATCCTAAAGACAGGAAAACCATTATTAAAGCTCAGGGCTCACCCTCATCTAGTCTCTCCAGTGACAATATTAAACAAGAGGAATATGCAACCTACCATACATGCAGTTCAGACTTTTCCCTCTGCTCAGAGTAATTGAGTAGGAAATGCTGGGCTAATGCAAACTCATACCTATGGAGTATCAAATTCCACAGCACAACTAACCCTTCCTCCAGCCAGCCTTCACTGAGTGCACAGGCTCTGCATTCGGCTTGGAGTACGGAGTGAGTGGACAAAATGGGGTTCTTTGCTGTTCACAGCCCTTAATACAACGGAGCAGACAGAATGGATCATATTCAAACCCCAAACTAGGCAATGTGCTAGAGAGAGACTCTTCTTACACCACATGTGGCCCCAGTGGAGAAAGAAGACTAAGTGGAGAAGAGACTCAACAGTCCTTCCATTACCACCCAGTTTTGTATTCGTGGCACTATCAGTTGCCATGACAGTTTCCAGAACTATTAAAGTGCCATGAGTTTCCTCATAGGGATGTTAGCAGCCGAGCACCTTGTCCTATCCCTACCAGGTAGCAGGCACTTTAGTAGATACAGTTTCTCACTGTATCTACTAAAGGCTAGATTGGTATTAAAAAGGAAGGCTCTAAAAGGACAGCACATTGCATCCTCAGCACTGCCAGCAATCCTAGCACTTAGGCTGAGGAGGGAGCATCACAAGATTCAGGCTAGCATGGGCTACATAGTGAACCTTGTCTCAAAAATAAACAAGTATTGTTTCAGGCTATCATAGGCTGCACAGTGAACTTGTCTCAAAAATAAACAAGTATTGAAGGGCAGTCTTATTTTTCCAACATTTTTAGAAGTGATTATTTAGAAAATAAGAGATATTAATTCAGACTTACAATTCTGATACACACAGACACAGATACACCCCCCCCCCCCCCCCCCCCCCCCCCCCCCCACCAAAAGTCAGGACTGGCTGTAAAGTTGTTAATATGCTTCATCTGATATGACAGTGTTCAGTGTAAGTGCCACCTGCTCAGAGTATCAAATGAAGGCTTCCTTATTTTGGTCCTCCACCCAATAAGGGCGTGTGGCACTGTTGTGTGCTATTAAAAATGTTCTGCCCATGGGGCTGGAGACATGGCTCAGTGGTTAAGAGCACTGGCTGCTCTTCCAAAAGACTCGGGTTCAATTCCCAGCACCCACATGGCAGCTCACAGCTGTCTGTAACTCCAGTTCCAAGGGATCTGGCACCCTCACACAAACATGCAGGCAAAACACCAATGCACATAGAATAAAAAGAAGTACATCTTTAAATGGGTCCATTTCTACTTGAAATAATCTTGTTTGTTTACTAATGGTATCTTTAATAAACATGGCTATAATTTGGCTTAGAAAAGGAACAGGTTTTTTGAGAAGTACTATTCAAATGTGAAAGATCATGTTTGGACCTAGAATCTAGATTCAAGGAGGAAAAAAGAATACTGTAACCTGAAATATATCTTTTCCATTATAGACTGTCTACTTAATATTGTGATTTTCCTAAAGGAAGGAAGAATATGATTGACTCCAAGATACCATTTACAATTTTATTCCATCTTTTTACTTCCTGTTGTAATTAAATAATTACTGAAGCAGGAAGAGTGCAAAGCTCCCTGCACACAATGCCTCTTTGTCAGTGGCCCAGCACCGGGTGGTCTGGATGGCTGACAGCACCAGCCACATTCGTTAGACTCCCAGCTTTCTCTGTGAAAGAAATGAAAAGAAGGATCTTTGAGCACACTTTATGATGATTCTATTCTACAGTTACATGTAATAGATGAAGGAAACTTGTACCTCTCACTGAACACATACTAGATGTCTCACCCGTACATACACGGGACCTAAGGACATCCAAATTCTACTGGAAATGCAGGAAGCCAAGGACATCACTTGCTACAGTCTGCTGCCTTTGGGAGCTGCAGCTGTCTGTGCTTCATTTTAATGAAAGCAGACAAAGGGGACTCTCCATCTCCCACATTCAAAAGTCTAGAGGGAAAAGATATGACAGTAAACATTCTTCCTTTGTCTTTTCAAGAAGAGTCACTCTTCATATTTTTCAGACTCTTGTCTGATTAGCAGTACTGTGGGGGATATATTGTGTACCCTGATAAACTTGCCTGAGGATCAGAGGATAGAGCCAGCCACTAGATTAGACACAGAGCCAGGCAGTGGTGGTACACACCTTTAATCCCAGCACTTGAGATCTCATGCCTTTGCTTGGGAAGCACACACTCCTTTAGTCCCAGGAAGTAATATGGCAGGGCAGAGAAAAGTATATAAGGTGTGAGGAAACAGGAACTCATTCTCTTTAGGCTGAGGATTTCGGGGAGTAAGAACTAGGGGCTGGCTGTTCTGCTTCTCTGATCTTTCAGCTTTCACCCTGATATCTGGCTCTGGGTTTTTTATTAAAAGACCATCTAAGATTTGAACAACACAGTACAATGACTTAAAGTTTGTGACAGCCAAACAGATATAATACCGTATACACCACTAGATGTACATCCTACAAAACGGTCAGCAGCGTTCTTAAGAACAAAGGTTGAAAACCAGGAGGAATTGACAGGGGGCGGAGGGAGTCCCTCTAGCAGCAGTTCTTTAGGTGTCAGGAAACTGGGAAGGGGCCAACCGGGAGCAGGACATCTTAAGGGGCGGGAGATTAGTTAGAAGGACATCAGAGTAATGGTGGGGAAAGAGGTGGGGCAGGGGTTGGGAAAATGAAAGCATGGGGGAAGGTAGCTAAAGTGAAGAGTGTGGGAAACAGCAATGTGGAAACTTACAGTTTTATAAGCAAATTAAAAGTGTAAATTAAAATAAGTAGGAGTTAGAAGGGAGATAGATATCCGTCTTAGCTAGGTAATTCTGCTCCTAGAAGCAATGGTTATTAAGCAGGTATCCCAGTATCACATGGGGAATCCCTCCTGTGAGTTTTTGATCCCAAAGGACCCCAAATAATGCAGGTTCTTGCTATTCTTCCTGGTTACTCCCCAGAACTGGATGATAAGACACTATTACTGAAGACAACATGTATCTTGATTGCAACATATAGAGAAATAAAGGCAGAACTGAGCAGAAAGCGTCTTCCCTGATGGCTAGCTTTCATAATGCCAGAGAATGCTCTATAGATTGCTGGGAAAGAAAGGGCATCAACTTTGAACCCTATGAACAAGAACACCAACCTCTAGGCAAGAAGTGCCCACTGCTACAATAATGGTACAGCCATTATAGGGGCAACCAATGTTCTATGATTGGATTTGGGCCTGTTCCACAAGAGGAAATTCATGGTTCATACTATGAGCCCAAGCAAAAACCCGTAACTGGGGAGAACATAGGCCATAAGAGGCAACTTACTACTGATATTTATACTGACATGAGTCAAACTGCCTTCTAAACACATATGTTTATACCCATTGACAAATTCTACTCTCATCCTTAATTAGAGAAGCTTCTTTTTACAGCAAACTTTCATGAATGCAGAGGCGTTTGGTTGCTTGGGTAAGGGACAGTTGAGTGTTCAGCCCTAAATGGGACATTTACACCACCTCCTTTAGGGCTCAGAAAATACTGAGGTAGAAAGAACATAAGAGCCAGATGATAGGGGGGGAGAAGAGCTACAAAAAGCATCTTCTAGACATGACTCAGCCACTGTAAGCATGTACTCTTGGCAGCTGTGGTTGCTTTCACTGGGCTTGCACAAGGCTCAACCTGTCCACAATTATGGACAGAAAAGGGGCTAATGGGGCACTGCCCACCCTGCTGAATTATTGGCCACTGGTGGGT
This sequence comes from Peromyscus aztecus, assembly GCA_902168405.1. NCBI lineage: Eukaryota > Metazoa > Chordata > Mammalia > Rodentia > Cricetidae > Peromyscus > Peromyscus aztecus. The sequence continues at coordinate 52,893 of CABHPQ010000453.1, forward strand.
TCTGGGTGAGAACCATCTGTCGGACTACAAATCCAACCAATATTTCACAAATCTAAGATGCAAAGAACACTCCTTACACTGACCAAAACTGATTATTCAAAACCAGATAGCCCACACCATAAAGAACTGCTAAGTGTTTCTACAAGATAAATATATTTAAATTGATTTAAACAGATCATAATGTGTACATTTTATAGTACTCAATTAGTATGTTCAGCTCTTATGTTTCCAGGTGTAAGTTTAAAATAAGACAAAACAGAAAAGCCAGTAACTCATGACTAATCTACAAATGTCCACTCGCAGCATGGAATAATTTGCTAGATGTTTAAAGAACTAATTGTGAGAGTGTACATGTGTTTTAAGGAAAGCGCATTTGGGAGTCATTTATTTTTATCTCTACCAGTGCTATTTTGTATCTTGCCAGCATCTGTCCATTTATTTATCTTAAGAATTATTATTTTTACATTATGTGTTCAAATGTTTTGCTTGTGCATAAGTATGAACACTGCAAACATGTCTGGTACCCACAGAGACCAGAAGAGGGCACTCTAGAATCCCTTAATGATGGTTGTAAGCCATCATGTGGGTGCTGGTAAGTGAACCCAGGATCTCCACATGAACAGCAAATGCTCTAACCACTGAACCATCTCTCCAACCCCGTCTAGTCATTTATTTCTCAGCTGTAATTGAGGGCAGAGAAGGGAAGAGAAGAATGACAGTCACTCCTTCTGTTCCCAAAGAGAAACTTCTACCCCCTTGTCCCTTCTGAAATGTTCTCTTGCTATTAATGAAAGAACTATGAATATGAGTCATACTGATGGGTTTATGGGTGACATAACTAAATATTCTGAGAACATGTCTGGCTAAGAAAACGGGCAACTATTCAGCCCAAGGCAAATCAAAGGCGAGCGGGTAGAACAGATTCTACAGTCTTGGGATGAAAAGAGCCGGACATTGCCTTGGAATATTTATGAAACAAGAGATGGAGATTTCATAAATTATGGATGAGCCAGTCAGGAAAAGCTCCGACCTACACTGGCAAAGCCTGAATGAAAGAGGAAAACACTAGCAGAAGCAACCCTTTCTGCATTCCTAAGTACAGAGGGGGCATTTCCACGAATTTTCTGGAATGTCTGGACAAGTATTAACTCCCAAAGAGTTTAAGCTTTTCTTAAAGTTACACAAAATCCAGCCTATCGATTCCATTTCTGAAAGCGATTCCCTCACACAAAGGAAGCCTAGTTCTGCCTCTACTACCCAAGAACTTCTAGGGTTGAAGAGATGCCTTTCCTCAAGCCTGGCCCTGGGTGCGTCTGGTGCTCGATTCTAGAAGCACAACCCCGAGGATGCTCTCAAAAGCAGCAGCCATGGAAGGCAATGCTGGAGGCTCTCACAGGCTTTTCTACAGCTCCTGGGGAAGAACTGCAGGACCTTAAAAAAAGACTTCTGTAAGAAAATACCTTTACATAAAGTCTTAACTAAGGTTGGGGCTGCCATTCACTACTATCTGCTCATCTATTTGAACCACTCTATACATGTGAATGCTAACAGATGATGGTAGGAAACATACAAGGTCCTGAGAGGACACAGATTTAGGGAATTCCTTTTCTTCCATTGCTCTGTTCCCTGACCCAACATAGTACTTGGTCCATGATGATATCCAAGTGGTTTCTTGTTTCCAAACAAATTGGTCAGCAATGTCAAAATGAACCAAATCTCCAAGGTAGACTTGCAAATTAAGCCCTAATCCTCACATTCAGTGTGAGAGTGGCCTGCACACTAAGCGGGGATGAAGCCACTGGTGCATGCAGAATGTCTGTTCTGCTTTCAGAGATTGGCTGGAAAGAGGAACCAGGAAATGCTTTCCTAAGTCAAGTATGTCTCTGAGAGTCCTTGTGCTTTGTTTGACTGAAGGCAGATGATTCAGACATTACTTCAAATTCAATACCGAAGAAAGCAGCGTTTGCTTAGAGTCACCACCATTCCATTATTTTGCCTAAAGGAGATGAGCCCTTTTTCAGGGCTATAAGGTACAGCAACCACAAGGCGTCCATGTGAAATGCTAAGTGGTGTGTCCCAGCTTTTAGCATTAGAAGCAGCATCTCAAGGGCTACAGAAAGTCAAGGACAGATTGATGTAAAGCTACAGAATATTCCAAATGAACCTGCAGGAATAAGAAAAACAGCTTCATCCTAATGTTTTCGTTTATGAAAATGTCAGTATTTAAATAATTTTTTGTTTAATGAAAAATCCAACTAAAATGCATGCATTAGGACTTACAGGGCCCAAATAGCAAGATCCCTCCCTAGAAATACTGAGGAGATTATATCCGCTAAAAGCACCTGGATGCTGTCCTCAGCACACAGTAGGTACACAACAACAGAAATAAAGAGCAGCCACTGTCTGTAGAGAGGAAGAGAAGAGGGGTGAAGCAGAGGGAGGTCAGGTAATTCTGACCCTTTCCCCCGTGTGCACTTACTGTGTCTCAGCCCCGAGCAGCATATCCACCTTCTCATTGGCATGGTTGCTGAGGACAGTCAGAGTAAAGAGGTGAGTGGCAGAGCTCTGTCTTGAGTAAAGCATTGTGGAAGTGTTCTTCCCTGGAGAAGAATTAAGCTCTTCATTGTCACAGGATTCCACCAACAGCTGATCCCTCAAGGAATAATCATTGACGTTGTAACTTTCTTCACTAGAAGAGAGGGGGAAAGGATATGTTAATCAGCAGCTATGACTGTGACACTGTCAGATGTCAAGACATCCAGAGGAAGGAGAGAATGACCTGTTTTATAACATGAACTGGAACCTGAATTTTATCCAGGGAAGCACCAACACTATGTGTAGCACACTGAAGTATATTCTCAGATAAAAGAGCACTATGTTTTTGAAAACAGAGATCATTTCTTACATGGACTTAAACATCAACACAAATCAAAGTTGGGCACTTCTTGAATACAAACTATGAGAAATTTCGACCAAACACACAAGTATCTAGGCGGCAACACCGTGAGACTTACACTGCCGTTTTAGGGACAATACACCAAGGTTAGAGCATTGAAAAGATGAAGTGTTGGATAATGAACAGAAATACAGAGCTTCCTAAGCTACGTTTGCCACTATGCTGTAACTGTTAGAATCAGTGAGACTTGCATGCATTGTGACTTGTGAATGGTGCATCCCCTAGCTTTTACACCCACCTCCACCCCAGAATGAAGAGGAAGCTGTAAACACCTACCCATGCTCAGGTAGCTCAAGGCTCACCCCCTCCCCCACCAAAGGACCACAGCAGAGGATGGAAGGAGCACCCCAGAGGTCTGCTTGTAGAAACTGAACCTCAGGGATCTGCTTATACAGCAGAACCCCTGAGGAGGTCTGCTTGCTCTGGCAAAATGCCCAGTCTATCTTCTCCCATATTATGGCCTCCTGTTTCAGAAGCCACCAGACTTAATCCTGCTGTGTCCCCATCCTTGCTTATCCACCCTCACACTGTGAGCAAGGCTAATTCCCTTTCAGGACAACTTGTTCCTGAATGCCTCCCACTGTGCCAGTCTGGAGGGCCCTTCCTTAGGGAGTTCAGGAAAGCCTGAGGCCTCCACTTCTGAACCTTCCTCCACCTTCTAATCCATTACGTCGTTTCTTCTAGCAGAATCTTGGTCTCTCTAGAGGAAGCTGTCCTCATCCCCTCACTGGCACTGCTCACTGCCAGAAAATGATCACTTCCTGCTCCCAAGAAGGCCTAGACTCTGGAGCTCATGCTATTCATCTCTGTCTTAATCACAGACTTCGGAGTCTCCCAGTGACTCCCAAGCTTATTGTCTCTCTCCAGCACTACTTCCTTCTTTGCATTACATGAACAACTTTTCTTGCTGTGGTTTCTCTCGGTTCTTTGATGTCTCCAGTGGCCGCGGGCTCAGCCACCTACCCATGCTTATCATCACCATCAAACACAGCCTCTCATCCATTCCAATATTAGCCGAGACACACTGTGCTCTACCTGGCACCCATCTTTCTAGCTCACCAAATCCTCATCCCCCAAAGTTATTTAACATACCAGTTCCTACTCATTGACTCTATGACCTTTTCCTTTGTTGATTAATTCCTCACACCCCCACCCTCATGCATGTCAAATTACCCAGCCTGGATTCCTTGCACCTAGATAAAACCATTTACAAGCTCATCTACCTTGGCTGCACTTGCCTGGCAAATTCCAAATCTACCTATATACAGCCTTCTGTTCTCTTCCATTCTTGTAGATAAACCTCAGCTGAACTGCTAAGTAAACAGATAATCCTACAATAAATTCTAATATACTCTAAGAACAATGACATTCTCTCACTTAATAGCAAATATAAATATATGAACTTAGAAGAGCTGAAAGAAAATCCCTGTGTCCAAATATACTAGAGGTTTTAGAACAAAACATTTTGTTCAAAAGTTCTAGGGCCTTCTTTATTCGGTAGTAAACATTCTGCCTAGTAACTGTCCTTAGAAAATGTTACAGTCTTTTTTTGAAGTTTAATTTGATAGATTCTCCACTCAGAAAACAGCCTTCAGACCAAATCTGTTGTTAGGTCATGTCTGTATTCACTGAAAGTTCCCATGGCAAGAAGATCTCCAAAGCTGTCCTGGGGCTGCCACACCCAGGAACATAAGGATGTTTTCACATTATGGTCAAAGGAAGAAGGCAGGACAGAACACCTTACAACGGAACATGGTTGTATCTTTAAAGAATCTTGTTTACTAGAAACAAAGAAATCAATTGTTAGCAGGGCAGAAAATGTTTACAGTGTCAGGACATCTCAGTTGTAAATCTAACAGCCTGGGAGTCAGGATGCGCGCGCGCGCGCGCGCGCGCGCACACACACACACACACACAATTACCACCACCACTAACACACACACACACACACACACACACACACACACACACACACGGGGAGGGGCAGAGGAGCAGAAAGAGACCCCTCTAAGACAAAAAATATTAAAACAAAAGCAACATCTCAATAACAGTAACAAAAACCAGGTAGTAAAGGATTCTAAGCTCCTGCACCTCTAGCTTCAGGTAGTTTTGCTCATTAGGTTGTCCCTGATAAGACAGAACTCAAGGACTGAGTTCCCAGGAGACCAATGTAAGCTATAATGCTTAGTCTTTACGCCTCTTCAGTTTTAGAATTCATATCTTCCAGTGTTTACCTAAATATTAAAAAAAAACACAGCTATCAAATTTCATTTCATCAATGCTTTGAATTTTTTTAAAAGATACTTATTTAAAAAGAAAAGAAAAGTTTTGGTAGTTCAAAAGCCAACAACCATCCACTGCTAGAAAGTTAAACACCTTTCCCAGGACCTGAAGTACAAAAGCACAGATCCCACTGGCTCAAGGTAAGAAAGAGGCAATGTGCAAACCCAGCTGTGGGCAGGGGAACCACATCTCCCCAGGAAGTGTGGCCAGAGGACTGTTATTTTTTAGGAATCATTAAAGCCAGAAGCAGATATATATATTTGAGACAGGGTTTCTCTGTATAGCTTTGCGCCTTTCCTGGTACTCACCCTGTAGCTCAGACTGGCCTCAAACTCACAGAAATCCACCTGGCTCTGCCTCCTGAGTGCTGGGATTAAAGGCGTGCGCCACCACCACCCGGCAGAAGCAGATACATTTGAAAAATATTCATTAATTGTTCATTTAAGGAACAAATACAATGCCACCAATCACAAGCTAAGGTAATTGCCTGACCCAGTTTAGAACAGTTAGCCCTTCAAATGTCCACTTTGGATGGTAAAACTGTGGTCATCCTATTCACAGCTATGGAACTTCACCTCCAGTGTTTGTCTGAATGGAGAACTTAGCTGAGTTTGGACATCTAGAACCAAAGCAGTCTCCAAGAAAGATGTTTTCTGTCTTTTAGGTGATTTTTGGTCACCCATCCAAGAATCACTGTTATCTAGATAGTAAACTTTTGCATTATAAATTAATATAGAACCTAACACTTGACTACTTTTTACAAGTGGACTTCATATGAAAAATACTTGGTATCATGTAACAGTAGTAAAGTTAAATTGATGTTACCTTCAAACCCAGAGAAACAAAAACTGCAAAGTGGCTGGCTCATTTTCCTTTCTTTCTTTCTTTCTTCCTTTCTTTTTTTTTATTTTTTTATTTTATTTTTTTTTTGGTGTGTGCTTGTGGGGAGGTGATTTTTGAAACAGGGTTCTCTGTGTAGCCCTGGCTGTTCGGGAACATGCTTTGTAGACCAGGCTGGCTTCAAACTCACAGAGACCTGCCTGCCTCTGCCTCCCAAAAGCTGGGATTAAAGGCCAGCTTGCTCACTCTAGGAAGATACTTCTGGTATGTTGTGATGATATATTGTGTACCCTAATAAACTTGCCTGAGGGTCAGAGGACAGAGCCAGCCACTAGATTAGACACAGAGCCAGGCAGTGGTGGCACACACCTTTAATCCCAGCACTTGATATCTCATGCCTTTGCTTGGGAAGCACACACACCTTTAATCCCAGGAAGTAATATGGCAGGGCAGAAAAAGGTATACGAAGCGTGAGGAAACAGGAACTTATTCTCTTTAGGCTGAGGATTTAGGGGAGGTAAGAACTAGTGGCTGGCTGTTCTGCTTCTCTGATCTTTCAGCTTTCACCCTGATATCTGGCTCTGGGTTTTTTATTAAAAGACCATCTAAGATTCAAACAACAGTACGTTCTCTCATACACTCACATACAGATATTTAATCTTGCAAAGGTTCAGAATAAGGGCCATTACTCCTCTGCCTCTGAATCTGCTGAGTATTGCATGAAACTCACTCTTCTGTCAGTCAGCACCTGTAATTTCTCCCCAGTGCAGAAGGACAACTGACCACAGTGTGTTCTGGAGAAGGAAGAAGGGAGCCTACTACCAGGCACCTCTAGTCCAGGTTTCCCCTTCCGCTCCCTCAGGTCCCCAAGGGCTGAATGGAGTGGGAAAGAAATTCTCTTTCCTCAGGGAAGTTGACTCTAATCAGACTTCCCCATGTTTGTCTCCATCATTTAACAAACATACGGTTGACACAGTTTCTGGAACAATTTGGCCCATGTAATTAGGAAGTTGAATTGCTCAGAAAAAGGCAGATGGAAAAGCCACCTTTCCTTGCTTGAACGAGTTTACATGGAGACTTCCTTCCATTGTGCCACACGAGCTCTGCACTTGCAGCTGTTCAGGCCCCCAGCTCTGTGCAGGCCGCCTCCGCTCAGGTGCAGGGACCCAATCAAGTCCATGGAGCTCTGTTGCTCTGTGTCTTAAACAACAATGAGTCTCCCTGTTGAAACCCACTGGAAGTCCTAGTAACCTCTATCCATACTCTCCTTTAAATTATTATCTTAAACAACCACAAAATAACTATCCACAGAGAACAGGATATGATGCTAAACACCTATCACAGTTATTTTCCCTTCTGGAAAGAAGGCTGTGTTCAGACATGCAGGCAATGCCTGAATGTACGCCACACATCACTGTGGTGATATGACATAAGCCTGACTGTAAAGAGATCCTTTTGGCTTTTTTTTTTTTGTGGTGCTGGGAATGGATCCAGGGGCTGCGCACATGTTAGGTCAGCACTGAACCAATGATGAGCTCCATCTTTGGCCCTCTCTTTATTAGGTGAATCATTATGGCGCACTTTTACTTCCTGTCCCTTAATTTCCACAAAGGTTGGGACACCTCTCATAATGGAAATTTATTTATTTATTTATTTATTTATTTATTTATTTATTTATTTATTTATTTGAATATTATTTCTTTTAGATCAGAAAAACATTTAAAGACCACATACAACAAATTCATGTTTGAAATACCCCAAATGACAGAGACACTCGAAAATCTGCAGCACTGAGCACAGAAATAATCAGCCATTTTGACCCAGTCAGTTTGGGAAGGGGAAGGCCAACATGAGGACAAAGGGATGTTGACCTACAATCCTGTCCAACTTGGGGTTTCTTTTTGGTTTAAGAAGAAAGTGTCTAATGTTAAGTACTGTGGCAAGTTTGGGCAATGAGTCTGTTAGTACGTGATGACTTTCTGTACATTTGACCTCTTTTAAAGTAAAAGTAGAAAGAAAATGTGGTTTAAATCATAAGTGCATAGATGTGCAGACTATCAGTATTCTCACTCCAGTTGTCTGTGGATGTCTAAGTGTGTGGCTCAATCATCCACGAGGTAATGGGATGTCTTCTCTGTTCCACTAACTGTTGTAGTTAGTCTGTAGAATACATCACTAGCTGAAATATAACCACAAAGTGACCATGAATTCAGTATAATGACTGAGAAAAAGAACTCCAAATAATATCTCTCCTATATATTAATGATATCCAGTTAAATAATATGATCAATGAGAGCCAGTGAGATGGACTCAAGGATAAGAGTTGCTCTGAGGACATGAGTTTGGTACCCAAGTCCATGGTAGTAGGAAGAAACTGAATCCTACAACTTGTCTTTTGGTCTCTACACTCTACACACATGCTGTGGTACTACACACACACACACATACATACACACACACATACACACACAAATAAATAAACAAATGTAATAAAGTTTAATATTAAAATATAATTGAACCCATCTCATTTATAACATCAGAAAATCTCAAAATATTTATGATGAAGCTTATCAGAATTTTCTATATGAAGACAACCTTAATATAATAAAGGTATCTGTTCTTTCTAATGTAACTTATAATCTTAATCCAATCAATCTAAATGCAAATCCCAAAATGGTTTTGTGGGGAGAGTTGAGTAGAGGGGTTAGATGCGTTATTTTAAATCATGTGGGAAAATAGACATGCAGACTATACAGAACAAGACAAGAATGAATTGGCCCTTGGACATGCTAAGACATTTATAAATCTATAGTAGTTCAAGGACCAGGACTGGGCAGGAGTTGACAGATGGACTAGAAAAATAGACGGATGAGTTCATAAACTGATTTAAACACATTTAGGGATTTAATGTATGAAACGGATGGTTTTTTCAAACGTGAGGAATTGATAACCAATAAATAATTTTGGGAGATTTAAAGAAACATCTGACATTGCTTAAAATTTTGCATTCAAATCTCATTCCTTAAGGCAGGCTGAATCCTTAGATTGGGTATGTCCAGGTCGGTAGGAGTCCCGACGAAGTGGATGGTGGGTTGACAAGACAAGTCCGGCCTGCCCTGTCTTAGGACAGAGACTTTCAAATACGCATTGACCTTGTGGAGGAGTCTCACTTGGACCCTGATTAGCTATCATCCTAGATACTTGCTTTTGTTGGTCAGAAAAGGAGAAATCATGCTTGACCAAGATGGATCCATAGGGTGAAGGAAAGAAGTGTTGGCAGGGAAGGCCAAGGGTTAAACACAAAGAGCAGCTTCCCTGCTGTTTTTAGCACCAGGAGAAGGCTTGCATACTTCACATACTGTCCTAAGAACTCTATTACATGGACCAAGGATGATTGATGGAAACCTAAGCAACATGTTCAATTTTCCTTTTTATAAAGAAGTTAAATTAAGAGACAGAGGTGTTACAGAGATTTATCCAAAACAGCACACTGACTCCCAACATATATCCTCAGGGTAGTGGCAAGGTTTTTTTTTTTTTTTTTTGTTTTTTTTTTTTTAACCTATTCAGTTTGGCTTTTGTATAGGTTTTGGCTAAAACATTTACACAGCCTCTGCCCTAAAAATCAAACTACCAACACTTGAGCACAAAGACAAATGTCTCCTGAGCCAGCAGTTGCTTGTGCTTCCTCAGACCAGCACTCATGGGCTAGGGAAATGGTTCCCAAGGTCACGATGGTCCAGCAGCCCATGAAATACAGTGCTCGGGCGTTGGCATTATTCTGCTGGATGTCAGCACCGAAGTCAGTGGTGGCATGAGCCTGTGGCATTCCGAAACGCTCTGTCTCCTAATGCCTTCCGTGACATTTCCCAGGCATTCTTCAGAGCCATTCTTCCATAGCTACCTGATGTTCTCATAGGCATGTCATGGTTCTGCCACTCTCCCAAGGAGTGCTGAGGCCAGGAGCATACAAGACTGCAATTAAGGAAAAGAACTCCTTTGTGTTTTCCTCCAGGGCTTGTTACAAGAGGTCTTCCTCTGCAGATTTCAACTTGTTCCCCTTGCTCATTCAGTAGCATGATTTCAAAATCCCTACACTTGCTTTTGTGCTTATCTGGCCTTAAAATACTCCAGTCAAACACTGCTGAGACAGAGGACATTGAATAATGCTGGAATTTACTTCCAGCTAAGGGATGAAAGAACAAAACCAAACCAACTGCTCTACCTGATGGAGACTGATTTCGTGTGTAAAGTGTGGCTCAGGACACATCTAACAAGTACTTTTGTGGACTTTTCAGAAGGAATGGATTTCAGCACAGCAGGAAGATGGTAGAAATGACTCCAAAGGCCTGCTTAGAGGTAGCCCATCCATACCTCCTTTGGGAACGTGGACAGGGTCCCAATCCTCTCCATGCTTCACTGCACTCATCTGTACAATGGTGGTAACAGTACCAAGGCACCGGGTTGTTGTGGGGATTAGGTGAGATAATATGTGGATTATCTCCTTGTCATGTATAGGCCTTATAATCACTCCTAGATCATACCAAATGTTAGCTATCATTTTTCGTTTTTCTAATAGAACACCATCCATTGAAACTGCCTGAGAATTTTTTAAAGGCCTGATAATTACATATACCCTGCAAATGGACAAGCGAACTAATAAGCAGGATTCGAATTAAATACTCAATCACGAGATTCACAATTTGCCCAGAGCTCCGACTAGCAAAGAGGCAATATTACACTGAGACTGATTTCAAATAACCTTTCTTATTCAATTCCTCAAAATAGCTCTCAAGACTAACAAACATGCCCCACACTTCCTATCCATTGTCCGGAGAATAACAAAGGGGAGAAGTGAGGATCTTATTCGCCAGCAGGAAAAGCATCTGTTGTGATTAACTGCCACCAAAGAGGGTGGCTGGAGACTGCCAGGTGGTCAGATTCCACAGCCCAGCACTTGCAAGGCCTATCAGCCTTGACTAAGAAGAGGCCAGCAGCTCTAAGAGCTGTGAGCCCCTTGCTAGAGCTGCCCACCTGCAGCGATCAGGATGCAGCACGGTCAGGGAGCAAGCAGACAGCTTCTCACATAGGGATCACCCCCGCTCCGGTTTAGGCTTACCATCATTGGATTTCCACCACAAAAATGAAAAATGCGCAGTTGGGTTGTTCTTTACTATCCTGAGGGGACTGGTTCCAGGAACTCTCAAACCTGTGAGTAAATTAACGTCCCTCCTTACATAAGCCGCATATTTGCCTATAACCTTCACATATCGTATTTTTATTTTTATTTTTTTTTTGGTTTTTCGAGACAAGGTTTCTTTATGTAGCTTTGGCGCCTTTCCTGGAACTCACTCTGTAGCCCAGGCTGGCCTCGAACTCCCAGAGATTCGCCTGCCTCTGCCTCCCATGTGCTGGGATTAAAGGCGTGCGCCACCATTGCCCGGGTACATATCATCTTTTTAAATATGCTCTGCATGACCTATAGTAACTAGCATACTATGAAAATAATTGTTATGCCATAGCATCTAAAGAATAACAGTAGGGAAACATCTGTGCAGCTGTGCAGTACAGCAACCCCCAGCCCTTGTTCTCCATCTACCATGGGCTGAATTCATGGATACGGCGTCTGCAGGAGGGAATGGTGCTAGAAAAATCACCCCCACAAAAGCACTCACCATTCACACCTCTTTGTGAAGAATGAATATATGTCACTGATTATCTTTTCTTTGATGGCTGTGGTGGGTGATGGGGAGAAACAGGCATCTATTCCTAACGCGCTCCAATTTCAAAGGTCATAAACTCAGGCCTAGTCCTGCCGTATGTCACGGCCTTCTGATGTGAAACATGGCATGAAGATTTTAGACTAGTTTTTAAACAGTAAAATATAGTACAGGGGTAATAATTTGATCTGTGGCAAGAATTTTTAGAGAGAGAGATACACGCTACTGAATTAATGTTGACAGCATCAGTAACTTCGTAGGGTTTACTGAAACTGCTAACACTCTGTGTGCACGATCTTACAGAATTCGAGCACATTCCACCATAAAGATGACATTATGACTCCCACTTTACAGATAGGGACACTGAGATACTGACAGGCTGAAAACACCTTGTGCAAGGTCACGTGACTAGGAACTGAACCTAACTCTTTCTGACCCCAGGCATTGATACTGTGTTGCTCAGCGATGGTGCTTCAAACAGGGAGTAGCAACATCAATTCTCCTTAGAGGCACAGGAGAAAATATTCTTGTGATGCTAGTGTGATAAAGAGTGTGGGGCAGTGAGGAAAAATAAAACAAAGATGAAATCCATTCTTTCATTTCTCGCCCATCTCACTGTTCAGTGCTACAGTGTTCAGCGGCATCCATGCTTAGGGTACCTGGAGCAAAAATGATTTGAATCAGGATTCTTTAAGGTGGATCTCCCAAGAAATTTTTTTTTTTCTGCAGAGAAAAACAACTGATGTCAGGTGGCTTCAGTTTTCTATCATAGGAAAGAACACTACCATGGAAAAGCTTATGACAGGCTGGAACCAGGCCAGAACAGTTCCTGGGAGCCTACGCTGCCTGAAGCCACTGGGCATTTAAAGCTACTAAGAACCGAGTTCTAGAGTAAGACCCTGATCTCATGATGATCTGGTGGTCCCACTACAGAGAATCCATCTTCTGAACCCCAGGGGTTTGTTACAGAGCTGAGTTATGTTTCTAAGACCCAGATGTAAGAAACAGGCATCAGGGAGAGAAATCTGCAGGAGTGCTGTGAAGGAGAAACCCCTCACACTGGCGGTTCTGGAATGGGAGTGTGGTGGGTAACCTGCAGACACGATTCAGTACCAGTTTCCGCTTTCTCCTGTATATAGATAGGAAAACTGGAAAATCACTTTAAAATGCTGAAACAAGCATTTTCCAAAACAAAAAGGAGCTAACTTTCATCAGGAAGAGGAAGCCCACAGAGGGAACAGAAGATTAATAAACACAACACAACGGTCTCAAAAAAAAAAAAAAAAAAAAAAACCCAAAGAATCAAGAGAACAAATGACCTAATTTAAAAAGCGGGCTAGGGATCCAAACAGGTAGCTCTCAAATGAAGAAACAAAAATGGCTAAGAAATGTGTTGTGTTCTGCATCTTTAGTGACTAGGGAAATGGAAAGTAAACTACTTTGAAATTTCATCTTAACCTGGTCATAATGGCTGAGATCAAATGAAGCTAATAACAAATGCGGTGGGGATGTGAGGAAAGGGAACCCTCATTGACTGCTGGTAGGACTGCAAAGTGGTGCAGCCACTCTGAACTCAGGGTGGAAAACTCCCGGAAAGCTATAAGTAGCTCTACTGTACAGCCCAGCTTTAGCACTCCTTGGCACATGCCAAAAGGACTTGATACTCCACTACAGGAAAACTTGCCCAGCCATTCTCAGTCTTGCTTTATTCACAGTAGCTAGGAAATGCAAACAACCTACATGTCTCCTGACTAATGAACCGGAAGTGAAAATGTGGTGTGGTACATACACACTATGGTATAAAGAAAGATGAAATTTGCAGGTAAATGCCAATTTATGATGCAATTTTGCATAAAACACAAATGCAGGAACTAGAAAATATTGTGCTGATCGAGGTAACCCAGACCCAGAAGGATGGATGTTGAATGATCACTCTTACTTGTGGATCCCAGCTCTGAATCTTTAGATGTGTATAACCTGGAGTAACCATAGAAACCAGGGAAGTAGAAAGGGATCACGAAGGACAGGAAGGAGCTTTAGAGAAGGGGTACTGGGATGCTCTGAAGAAGCCAAAGAGAAAATGGGGAGGGGCTTTAATTAGGGAGGACAGAGGAAGGGTAATGCAGAGGGGGATGGAGAAAAGGAAGATAACACTAAGGATGTTTTAAAAAGATGTAGGGAAACAATTTATAAGCTTACTTAAATATGCAAGCATAATGTGTGTGTTTGTGTGTCCGTGGTTTAAATGGAGTTCTGCCACACAGGGTGAACAATGCTCCCCTTAAAAGCAACAGATAACCTAAAAAAAAAAAAACAAAAAAACTCTCCAGCCTAGCCTAGCCTAGCCTAGCCTAGCCCTAAGCAAGGAAAATGTCCCTTTCAGTTGTTGGTCAGGGGGCCTCCAAGAGACTCCCAAAACAATACAGGCTATTGCTGTTGCCTTTGCGTGCCTCCCAGAACTTGAAGGTAAAACTATTGTTGAGGACACCATACACTTCGCACACAGGACTTAAAGGCATAGAGCTACAACTGACCCCCAACTGATACATGTACAAGGCAACCCCTAAATTAAAGGAAACATGACAAAAGAGGGGCAGAGAGATTGCAAGAGCCGGGGGATGAGAATGCCCGCTGCACGACAGTATCTTTTAGACATGGCCAGGGAAGCTGCACCCATGAAGCTTCAACAACATGGCTGCCCAAATAAGACCTTCATATGGCAACATCAGTCACCATGCCAGTGTGGAGGGGGGAAATGTCACAGGCATCTAGTTCTCAATGACTGCAAAGGGAGGGGGAACCAGTTTTCTCCAGGTAGGAGCCTCCTGATTGGCTACCTAATCCTAAGTAGGCATCCCTAAACACATGTACAGTCATGCAACACAAAATGAACTCAGTAGTTTGAAATAGCATCTATTATTCCTATGTATAGCAATAGTAAAGAGAAAGTGGCCATGAATTTGTGAGAGTATGGGGTGGAGACACGGAAGGAGCTGGCCAGGGAAGAGAGATGGGTGGAAATTATATAAATACAGTACTCAGGTCTGAAATTCTCAAAAGAATTTTAAAAAATTTAAAGGTTTCTAACACTATTTTTTCCTAATGACAACAAAGAATGTGGGAAAATATTTTAGGAAAATGAACTCATGAATTAATGAAAACGAATTGAACCTCTGGGATTAAAAAGACTTGGGGCCACCAGGGCTCTGATGAAAAGACTTAAAAATACATAGGTTGAGCACATTCTCTCCTGTGTAAGAGCTGCTGTGGTCATGGCATCTCTCCACAGCACTGGAACACTGACTAAGCCAGCATCAGCCTGACTGGTTTGTCCTCAGCAGAGGGAAAGTGCCTGGTGCCAGTTGGGACTACCTTGTAAAAAGTGGAAAGGGTTGGCATAAGGGCAGTGGTGATAGGAAAGAGAAGGCATTTCATGAGCTGCACAGAAGGCCTGTGATGAACCGCCTGTGGGAGCCCAGCAAACAGACAGGAAGGTCATCTTTTAGGTTTACCATAGCACCCAGAGGACAGAGGGACTGCTTACTAAGAGGGGAATGATGGATCCAGGAGAAGGTGACATCTGATGGAGAAAATCTGAATATGAGAGAAATCTGTGAAACCACCAAACAGAGAAGTTTAAGTCACATGACCATGGCAACAGTATGAAAACTATTCTAAAAAATGGAGTGATTTGGTGTAAAAGAAACATGTGGCCCCAGAACTACCTTAGGCCATTACTGCACATTTCTTAACTATGTTTAAGTAAGGTGATGGTAAGTGGCCAGGAGTCAGTGGGCCGGATTGTACGTTGCAAAGAAGGATGTGTGGGAACCCGTTTTCAGGTTCCTAGTGGCTTTACCCAGCAGGTCCACATAGAGAGGATGATTAGACCACGGGCCTGAGTGCAGGTGTCTGAAATGGTCTGCACTTGGCTGTGCTGGGGGGAGGTCATTTGCTCCACCCCTTGGCATCTCTATAAATACCCTGGGGCAGAGACAGTCAGAGCCCGTTGGAATAGGTTCCAGGCCCTCTCGAGGTTATACTTTATTTTCTGTTTATCTCCACAATCTAAATCTTTCTATCTAATATTTCCTGCTGCTCACACTCAAGAAAACTCTGGGGAACTGTGGGGTTGGTGGATAAACACCCCACAAGGATGGAGTCCTAACTCCCGGCTCTTTGAAAGTTGCCTTATTTAGAGATAAAGTCTTTGCAGATGTAATCAAGTCCTGGTGTATTGAAGCAGGCTCTGCATCCAAGAACAGAGTGATGAGAGGTGGGGGACTCAGAGACACACAGAGGCATAGCAGAGAAGCAGGTCATATGGAAACACAGGCAGACTGGAAAGAATGTTTGGAGCCATTGGGAACTGGAAGGGGCGGGGCTGGCCCTTCCGGACCCCTAAGCCACTCACTTCGTAGTGAATACACAATACTAGTGTATGGTGAATACACAATACAGCAGCTGTAAGGAGACCCACCCAGGGACACTGCATCTGCTCTCTGCTTCAGATAGAATTAGGAGAAAAGACCAGGCATATGCAAGGCACTAAATGAAAAGACAGTAAACTGTCTCACAAACTTGGGGAGTTCTAACCAACGAAGGTCTTAGGAAATAGGACCAATTGTACTTAACTCCATAAGACTGCACATGTGTGTAGAATCAAGAGCCAGCTTATTGTGTTATCATTGGTACATGTCAGCTACTAAGTGTGAGGACACATTAATGCACTACTCTCTGGTACCCTATCACGTGTATAATACAGTATTACTGTTACTGCTGTGTCAAGGCATGCACTGACATGCACCAATGGTGCTCAGAAAGCAAAGCTGGCTTAAGGTCTGGGGTGGTTCTGAAGCAGCTTTCACGCAAGGAGGCAGGTGAAAACTCCTGGGGATGGTTTTGTTATCACACTGGGAAGAGTTGCTATTAGCAAACGGTGGAGAGAGACCAGAGATACTACATCACGGAGCTACCCCGCAGTAAAGACGCACAGGCCCCACGGCAACACGGCTGAGGTCAGGATCTAGTGGGACCCAGGTGGCTTCCAGTCACAGCTTCAAACACCAAAGAATTCGCTTTCTCATCAAAAGCAGTCAAATTAGATGCATCCCTTTGAAATTTTGTAGAACAGAATAAACTATTAACAAAATGACTAACAAGCAACTTAGATCTGATTAAAAAAATTTGTTTTCTTCTAATCGAAAAAAGTAAAAAAAAATTAATCCCAGCACTCGGGAGGCAGAGGCAGGAGGATCTCCGTGAGTTTGAGGCCAGCCTGGTCTACAAAGCAAGTTCCAGGAAAGGCGCAAAGCTACACAGAGAAACCCTGTCTCGAAAATCAAAACAAAACAAAACAAAACAAAATAAAAAAAAGAAAGGGAAAAAATAAAAACAAACAAAAAACAAAGAAAAAGAAACAACAACAACAAAAAAAAACCACCACTGTCTTTGAAGACACCCCCATGGGGCTAACTGCCAAACCCTGCTCTGCAAACACCAGCTCCATGCTGAAGGGCCACACACTCAGCCAACTAGGAAATGTGTACAGTACAATCTATTGCCAGTTTGGACTGGAGGAGGAAGAATAACGGTCCTCCCATGGAGTCACCCTCAGTAGCTGGAAAGAAAGCCTCCTTATCCTAAAAACTACTGGAATCCCAGCAGCTAAGCTCCTTGCCTAAACCTTATAATTTCAATCTGTCCGTGGGCGGTTGGATCAGCCCTCGAGAGCTGGCACAGATAACGATCCCTTATCTCTCCCTTGTAGACACATCTGACTTATTGCCTGACTCAAAGCGGCTACATCTCCTTCGCCGCTGCCTCTGGCATGCCAGGCATCTGCAGTTGCCTCCTTGAATCTACTGTGTAAATACAGCAGTACATACTGTACATTTCAAACCAGCCTGTTTATCAGGCCTCTTTCCCACAGACTCGCGTCATGAACAAGCAGTCTCTGATGGTATTTCCTCAGTTGAGAGGACATTAGACACATGATGAACTTATGGATGGGGCAAGAAAATACCAGTCTTGACGAAAGTTAATTAGGTACTCGGGTTGCCTTCTCCACTGGGAATATATTCCTTGCTCTTTCTGTCACTGAGATTACAATTTCAAAAAAAAACTATCTGAGCGCATGAATTTGGCATAATTGGATAAACGTGAAATATAATGGCAAAGCCACCGATGAAGAGCAAAATCAGCTAAATAAAATAACATCTGCCTTAATTCTGTATTTATTGACTAGTTCTGTGCAGGTTCAATAATAAAGCTGCACTACCCTGGTTTTAGAACTATCTCTAAAGATGATAACTTTCATCAATCTGTCAGTCAACACAGTCAAAATGATTCTAATATTTAATAGTGGCACAGTATTGTCAATCATTATTTTATCACTCAACTCAAACGATTAGTTCAAACTCGGAGTCCACTGAGACAGCTGGAAGATGTTAGAAACGAAGAGTTCTGACACTTGAAGGGACACACATAATTGTGCTCCCTAAAACTTACCTTATGTTGAAAGCCAAGCATGGTAGTACACAGTGTAATCCCAGCATTAAATAAGCCAAGGCAGAAGTGATGGACAGAGGCCAACCTGGCTACACAGTGAGCTTCAGGCTAGCCTCAGCTAACTAGAGAAACTATCTAAAACCCCAACAACTCTGAGAAAAAAAAATCCCTATAAAAGTCAAGAAAACATGATGTGCTTGCTAGGCCTTTGGGAAGAGGGAACCTCACCTAAGAAAAGGCCTCTCCCCAACTGGCTTGTAGATAAGCTTGTGGGGGCATTTTCTTGATTAACAAATAATGTTGGTGGGTCTATCCTATGACAGGTAGTGCCATTCCTGGGCAGGTAGGACTGGGTGGTATAAATAAGCCTTGGCCTAGCCAGTAAGCAGCACTCCTCCATGGTCTCTGCATCAGTTCCTGCCTCAAGGTCCCTGCCCTGACTTTTCTCTGTGGTGAACAATTATGTGGAAATGTAAAATAAAATAAACCCTTTCCTCCTGGACTTGCTTTTGGGGGTAGACCATCAAAGTTCCTGTTCTACTGTCCTAGGTATATGTGGTAGTTTGAATATAATTGGCCCCCATAAGCTCACAGGGAGTGGTACTATTAGGAGGTGTGGCTTTGTTGGAGTAGATATGGCCGTATTGGAGGAAGTGTGTCACTGTAGGGGTAGACTTTGAGGTCTCATATATGCTCAAGATATCACCCCGTGAGACACAGACCACTTCCTCTTGCCTGCAAGATGTAGGACTCTCAGCTACTTCTACAGCACCATGTCTGCCTGCACACCCCCATGCTCCCTGCCATGATGATAACGAACTGAACCTCTGAATTGTAAGCTGCCACCTCAATTAAATGTCTTCCTTTGTAAGAGTTGCTGTGGTCTCTTCACAGCAACAGAAATCCTAAGATAGTATACAACTGAATAATTCATAATATAGCCTGATTAAATAAGAAGCTCAATCTCTGTTTTAATTTTGACTCATCAGTCAACACAGTCAGCAACTCAGAACTAGTATTAGAATAAATATCCCATGATAAATTTGGACATTTATTTAACATTTTCATAGAAAGTCTATTTCTACTGTTGAAATTTTACTCTCTGAACCACCCATTCTATCGTATGCCATCAGTTCATTCCATTTCCTTCATACATGGAAATGACCCACAGTTTTCCATTTTTATTTCCAGTCTATAGTCTAACAAAGATGTAAAATGTATCTTATACCAAAAGGAAACATAGCCGTACGTGAGTAATGTCATCATGTGATACATGTGACAGAGACTGTTCCCTGGAGATAGGCAGAGATAAGGAGTGTGTGTGTCATGTGTGTGTGTGTGTGTGTGTGTGTGTGTGTGTGTGTGTGTGTGTGTCCTGGGAATGGGAACTGTTTGAGAAGACAAAAACTTTAAAGGTAAGGCTTGTATGGTATTCCTCCTGGTCATCTCCTTAAAGAAGGACATCAATTGCAGAACAGAAAAGCAGAAGGAGAAAAAAAACCACTTTCCAATCAGTTGAGGTACTTCATTCCCCCAGGAAGGGAAGCACACTCACACCCTTGCCATTCAGGGGCACATTTCTTAGGTGAATAACCGTTAAGAACATCTTTTAAACTAAGTCACAAGGCACACCCAATTTGCCTCTAGCATGTCCTTAACCATTTTGATAGAGTGCAGCTTCCTCAGGCATGGCAGGAGAACTGAGTGATGTGGATCCATCAGATGCCCAGAGCACAGGCTGGTACCCAGTAAAAGCACAGGAGAGGGTGGCTGGGATTACGAGGTTCACAATGGTGCAAGTCTTAACTGTACTTGTACTTAGAGACAGTGAAGGACAGATGTGACTTTGACTCAACACTTAGGATCTATACATCTACCACTCAGGCTTTCAGGGGATGGTGCCCTAACAGGCAACACTTGACCGGCTCACCTCTTCTTCTTAGTGATAATAAGCACATCGTTGAAGAGGAAGAAGTAGACTTGTTGTTTGGACATCCTCTTGGAGAACAGCACCGTGTCTTCCACGTAGGCTGTCAGCTCCCCTCTTTTCACCAACCACCGGGAAGAGGAGACGAGGGGAAAAGGCTGGAAAGAGAGGAAAACTCAGTGCCCACATCCAAGTGAAGACCAGTAAGACGTTATAATCAAAAGGCACAAAATCATTATTTTATAGGCAAATAGTGGCAAAATGCAATTGGATATGGCACATTCTCCAGGAGAAAATACAGATTTATTTTTTCAACATAAAAACTTATTAGCTTGTCCATACAAAACTGAAACCACAAGAAAATGTTATTGGGTCACAAAATTATGACTCTTCTATTAACTCTGAACTACAAAAGAAAACTGGAGTCACTTAAAATTCAAAAAAACTTAGTGGTGAAATCTATCAGTTATTGTAAATATCTCAAAGAATAGAGACATATGGAAATCTGTAGATACCTGTAGTTACCACGAGATATCTAAAAGTCTGTGTTCACTTTATGAACCACCAAAGGATTTTTCAAGAAGAAAAAAAACCTACAAAACGTATGTTTTGTCTCCAGCAATCTACTCAGTCATTTTCTTGTGCGCACCTGTTTTTAAGTTTATGGAGTTTCCACTGTGTAAACACATCCCTGAAAACCTCACTCATTCCACTTTCTGGCTATGAAAGTGAAGTTCTTCTAAGGAACCCCTCAGTCTCACACAAAAGGCTGCATCCAAGGAATTACATTCTCCTTTTCCTCTATTCAGTTTTGTACAAGCCAACTGGAAAACTCTCAAAACCACAGGATAATTTGTACCCTTTTGAGTTTTCTTTTTTTCAAAAACAAAATAAAGTTACTAGAAATTCATACTGCCAAAAATGTGATTTAACAACATATATATCCATAAAATAGGCAAAAGCTCTTAGATACACAGAACACAGGCATGGTAACACGGTACAGCAGATGTCATCCTGTTAAGTGAAGAATGATTAAAAATGGCTAAAGGAAACTGAGGATATTAAGGAGGAAATGAAGAAGTTGAGAAAGGGTTTCATACTTTTCCAACTTTATAAAGGGCTTTTATTAGGAGGTTGTTCATCAGCTATGTACAAATTCAACAAGGAAGATGAAAGCTTATGGCTAAACCAGAGCTTTGCATATTAGCTTTTAAGGAGAGTCCTGGGTTTTCAGCTCCTAAAAATTGAATCGCACAATTTTCTAACTGGTACAGCAGAGCCCTGCAGAGCAATAGAGAAATGACTGCTTACGATAACTCTGACCAGTGTGCTTAGGAACTGCTACAAACACACACGTGTCAGGTTAGGTCCCGACTGTGGCACCTGCTGGAAGTACAAGGCTGTCCTGCCATTGCGCATCCATCCTGAGTCCGAACAAAGGACAGTTAGGAAGCTGTTCCACCACACATGCCACCCTATGACAATCCTTTGTTTAGGAACTAGGTAACACGTTTCTCATTGCTTTGTTGTTTTAAAGTAGATTGATTTTTGGAGTCCCTGTATTCCACTAGGAAACAGTAAAATTTCACTTATTTACCCCAAATTGAGAGTAGCTTTCAGAATGTCTTCTTCCTTTGAAAACAAAAATATGATGTGAAGTATTGTGTGAAAAGCCTCCTATTCCCGCTCTTTCTCACCCACCCAGTTCCCACACACTGACTCCTGCCTCTACAGGAAATGGCAGATGCTAGATCTTTCCATGCCTCTCCAGAAATTTCTTTGGCAAAAAACACTTTTTTTTTAAACAACTTAAAAAAAAAACTTAATGATATATATGATTACTTTCATAGGCACCTAAAACTTCAATCATCTTTTGTTTCCCCCAAAGTTGAGTAGTTCTATTCTGCTTCATGTTGATGTAATCAATCCTCTATGATAAATAGCTGGATTATTTCTGATCCTCTGCTAAAACAAATGCTACGTGAATAGCTATATAATCTTTATATTCACCAGTACAGAATAAACTCCCGGAAGCAGAATCGCTGGTTTATAATAATAACTAGCTTTGTAAATCTGACAGTATGCTTCGGGACTGTGACAATCATTTCTACCAGCAGCCTGCAAAATGCTGATCCTATAACTTCATCAACACAACATCTTCTCACACTTTTGGATTGCTTGGGATCCTAATGCCCATTAGCAATTTCTTTCTGAATGAAAAGCCATTTTTAAAAACCTTAATCATCATTTGCCATATCCGCTCTGGCAGTGGCTCTCTAACTTGTCATTTCCAGTGTGTCCCCTCTCTCCTTTCCTCAACACTCTGTTTACATGTGAGGTATGGTGTGAGTACTGGATGAACAAGGTTGCAGCTACTTCTTCCCCTTCTGCAAGCTGCCTCTATTGTCTGTCTTTATTGTTCCTCTATAATGAAGGGTATATAGGTTTATACATTTTTACTTAATGAACTAGGCACTGTTTTCCCTTCATGACTTCTAGATTTGTTCTATGTTGGAAGACCTTCATTAAGACCTTCATTACACCGCAGGTGTTATCTTAACCAAGCACACTGAATTGTGTGCATAATTCTGGGACAAGTCACTCAACTTCTTTGAACTTCTAATTTTCTCATCTTTAAAATGAACTGAATAAAAATGTTTATTATTGTCCACCAAGACAATAAGGTATTTGTCTTATTATCCAACTCATAAGGCCATAAGTTGTGCTAAATGACATTTCTAAGTGGTCTGAATTAGTTAATAATCTGTTTTATGAATTATGAATCTGCATTTATTTAAATGACGGCAGTCAGGGTCTTACAATGGAAGGGTTTACACCACCCATCACTCAGGACACCTGGGGACTTAGCCTGATCTCACACTCATCGTGATGTTGACTACCACTGGTTGAGTGACTTTGTTGACAGTTGTTCTCTGGGGTTTGTTTTCTTTGCTTATACAATAAGAGGCTGTGGCTGTCCCATATCAGCGGTTCCCAAACTCTGTACCATGGTAGAGAGTGTGCCTTCTGCAGAATACCATGACCTGTTGATCACCAGGAAACGACTGTGTAAGTTAGAAAGTTTTGCTAGGAAAAATATATAGGGCCATTTTAAATTGCCTTAAATTTGTGTGTTATATAACAAAATAGAATTACAATCGTAAGCTTATTCATTATGAACTCCAAACAAAGAATGAGCCATGACCCAGGTTTGCCATTCACTGTCACTTTCTGCTTGTCTGCGTATCCTGATTATCTGCTCACGAGCAGTATCAGACAAGCAGTAGCAGGTGGCATGGATGCAAAAAAGAGCTGTATGAGAAAACATGCTTGAAAAAAAAATGGTCCGTTCACTATCTTTTTTGCAAAAACAAAGTAGTTTCTTACTTGGTTTAGAATATCCTGGTCCAGCCCAGCGCATACCATTATTTGGCAGGACCTACTGACAACGCTTGAGGACTCTCCTTTATCAACTATCAGCTTCAACTAGTTTAACTGTTTGGTGGTGTCCTGGGAAAAGCCACACTGTCATGGCCTGGAGAGAAGCCTGGAGACTCCCCTAGGCATCTGGGAAGTCCTCTGTCAGCTGCTCTTTTCAACTGGTAGTCCTTTGAAAAGCTAATTCCAGTTTACCTCGTTAGACTCAGCTTTCTCTGTTTAGATAAGATGTAAGCAGCAGTAACACAACAAACACAGACAGAAGGCTACCTTGATTTTAAATTCCAGCTGGGAATTAATGGTGTACATCATCTCCGTCCTTTCCATCTTCCGGGCTCCTTCATTGCACAGCCGCACCAACTGGAACACAGCACAGCAGGGTGAAGAAACAGGAAGAGACACCTCACTTTACTTTACTTTCTATGGCCCCTTCTCCACAAGAAACCTCATTTTCAACTTCAGATCTCTCCCTGAAAATCATCTACTCTCTAGAAGTTCCGGGAACCCACTTCTGATACAGAACACCCAGTGCCATCCAACTGGGACACGGTGCTCAGATATGGAGCCTGCGACCAGGAGTTGGGTAAAGGACTCTGAAGAGTTTCAGGGCTGTTTCCTCTGTGGCTCCACAACCACAACATGGGGGTTTCATCACAGACTCTAGGTCTCCATCTATTCTGCTCCTGTCCTCTGCCTAGCTTCATCTTTACCAATGAGAACCCCATTCCACCTCAGGGCAAGCTACAGCTCCTCTCTCCCAGACCAGATAGCAGGAAGCAGGCTACCAACTTCAAAGGCAAAAATCTAAACACAGTGTTACACGTAAAGCATGGGACCACAAAGAGATGCTGGAAGAGGGAAGTCTAGGTAATTCTTCAAGAACACCCAGCTAAGGGTAGCTCTGTTCAATCAGAAATACTGGATTATCTGCAAAGAAATGGATTCATTTGATGATTTGAATGGATTCATTCATTCATTTGATGAACACTTAGTGTATATTTGGGTTACTGGACTACCCCTAAATTTTGCAAACTGACTTTGAAAGATAAGTAAGATAATGAATGTATTTAAAGTCGATAAAAAGAAATAGTTCTTTATAATAAAGTGGAGTGAAGATCTTTCCCATTTGTGCAGGAAGCAAGCAAAAGGAGGTAACTAGGAAGTGTTTGGCCCCTGCAGTTCCACTCATCTGTGCCCTGTTCATATGCTACCCACATGGGGGACCATACCTTTTTCTGCTTTCTCAGCTACCATGTGCCTAACAGCAACTAAACATACATTTTTATATCTTTAAATAAATATTACTTCCCTTTGAGCCACAATTCTTTCTCTTTCCATTCCAGGCCTGATTCCTGAAGTAGCTAGCCACCAGGGGCAGCTGATTGCACTGTTGCACACCCCAGTCATTGCTCAACATACTTCAATGAGGATGAACCCTGTAAATGGCTAAGTCATACTCATCTCTTTCTCTCAGGAGCGTCCATGATCTAACTGTTTAGCCATTTTCTAGGCCATTCTATTTTGTTTTACTCTGGCATGTCTCATTTGTTTTTACGTCGTCTGTGCTGGTTACTTTCATCCAAATAAGACTCCATATTGGTGTTCTCTGGTTTTTTTGTTTGTTTGTTTGTTTTAACCATGGGCTGCTGGACTTGCTATTCTGCATCCTCATTCTAGGTAAAGCCCTTCACACTTCAAACTTGAATGTCACCTATGCTGAGTGTTCCTGAACCCAGGTCTCCAATTTGTGTCTCTCCCCTGAGCTCTCATCCAGAACACAAGTTTTATAGGATCTACATTATATATTTAGAATGGAATTTGTCTTTCCATAGTAATAAAAAAAGAAAATGACCCAGTTTTCTAATCAAGGATTATATTTCCTTGACACCTTCCTTCAAAGTACTCACTAATTCCAAGCCTATTGTACATATACATTTACACACACACACACACACACACACACACACACACACACACAATTTCTTTCCATCTTCTTACATAAATTCATAGCTTCATCATCATCTTTGATTATAGCCCCCAACTCCCTAACATGTGTAACAGGCTCCTCCCATGTCCTCCCTCCCTCCCTTCCTCTTTCTGTCCTTCTTTCCCTCCTGCCTTTCTTCTTTTTCTCCCTCCCTCCCTTTTTTCCCCTCTCTCCCTCTATCAATGAGTTCTTCAAATTCTCCAACACCTACATTTGGGTCTCTACACACCCAAGACACTCCTTCCACCTCCTGGCTCAGTTATTTGTGCTGTAAATCCATTAAAACATCACTCTGTACTTGCCTCCCATATCACTCACCACCCTTCAGTGGAATTCTATTTAATGTATGTCTTTCTCTTTATTGTGCACATACCATGAATGCAATAACCACACCTGCCTTGTCACCAAATATTCAGAGGCCAGTATTATTCCTGGTATAGTGGTTTATGTTCAATAAATATTTGTTGAAAGTGAGAATCAACAAACAGCTGTTAACACACCAGACAAAATGAGATATGGACGAGCACATAACACAAAGCCAGTCTGAAACAGCCAACACAGCAATTTATTTGAATATGGCTGCGTGAATCTCAGTCTTTTTAGCAAGCACAGACCTGCTGGATTCTTCCGAGCTTTCTACATGTTTTCTATCACGGTAAACAGTTACCTTGCTTACTTCCTTCAAGGCCCTTTTGCAGACTTCATACTTCGGAGAGTCCTTAGGTGTTTTCTGACATATAGTCTAAGAAGTAAAAGAAGTAAAAGCAATTGGTGTGTCACATGAAACAAAATAAATGACTATTCAGCCATTTTCTCTTATTCATACAAAGCACTGTTTTTGGACACAATATTGGGGATGAGGATATCAAAATGCAACTAACAGAACTAGAAAATATTCTTTAAATACATAAAGCTGAAATGAATCCAGCTGAAATAGAGAGAAGACTTCAGAGGTCAGTAGGTCAGGAGGCAAATCTCAGACCTGCCTTATGTTAGCTATTTAACCGTGGGCAAGTGACTGGCCATAGATAAGTGTTGTTTTCCTTCTCTGTAAACTGCAGCAATTCCAGACACAACAAAGGCTATTGCAAGAGGCTGGTGCTTTGCCTCGTTTTGTTCCCTGTTAGGGATCCAACCTGGCCTTGCCCATGCTGAACAGGTGCTCTCCAGAGCCACCTCCCCAGCCCTGTTCCAAGAGTTAAGTGATGAACACATCTTATCTAAGTGCCTGGCATATGGCTGTCTACCAACAAGAGTCCCAACTCTGATGACCAATTAAAGATAAGCTGAAATGTGAATGTATGAAATATGAAAATCTGAAATCCTAAATCTTTAAAAATGCAAACCTTTTTGATTGCCAGAACACCGCAAATGGAAAACTCCACACCAAGAAACTTGTTTCATGCACGATATTATTAGATACATACAACTGTCTTTAGAATATGTATACAAGTTATGCTTGAAACACAAATGAATTTCATGTTTAGTCTTGGGCCCCATTCCCATGACACCTCATTATACATATGAAAATATTCCAAAAGTATTCAAAATGTAAAACACATCTTACTGCAAGCATTCTTAGTAAGGAACACTTAGCTTGTACATATAACTTTGAAAGCTCAGGGCACCAATGTAATTGTTTTAAAATGTCCATCCACTTCAACAGATTTAACTAAATTTCCTAATGAAGTGAAATTTAAGAGACAGTGCTGGATTCTGCCTGGGTTCTCACATATGGGAGACAGATGAGGGCAACAGGCATCAGGCAGGGCAGAATATAGTTAAGAACTAGCAGGCCGCTGGGCCTTAACTACCAATGAACGCAGTCTGTAAATCTGGAAGTCTGGCAGTGGGACTGTTGCACGACAGACGTGTAGAGCTCATCATCTGTGGGTTTATACTAGTGATTCTTCCTTTCAAAATTTTGACCTATTATAAAGAATGCATTTATACTACAACCAGTTCCTAGGTACACATAAATTAGGCAAGGCTTTTAGAAACAATATTTAATCACATTATAAGCCATGTACATATCAAATACTTCATATTCTGTTCTATTGCACTTTTAAAACTCTGTTCATGATTCCAAAATCAATTTTATACCCTTTAATGGATATAAAAGCAATAGTAAAAAAATACTGGTTTATTTCCATGAGGGCAGACATCCTTTACTGGAATCTATATGATAAAAATGTACATAAAATTGTGTGCATACATTAATTATCTGAGAAGAAAGACTACAGCTTCACTCAGAATCTCAGGCAGGATTATGACACAAAAGCATAAAGAATCCACTATGTAACCATGCCATAAATATCCAACATTGTGCAGTATGGTGTGTTAGAAATAGGAATACCATTCTGGTCTCCAAATTTGATTTTGCTTAATTAATTATTAATGCATTCTATCTTTAGATAGGATAAATATTGATCTAAAAAAACAATCAATTTTTCGAAACTCCAAGTTACTCATTGGGCCAATAATGAACCGCATAGAAAACTTATAAGATTATTTCTCCTAGGGATGCTGAGGTTGTATTAGCAAATACTATTAATTAAATTCGGTGATACTACAAGGCACTGGCATTGCTAGCCATGCATTTCTCAGAATGTTAACCAGCTGTGACTATGTTTATGTGGGGAAAAAATTTCCTAAATTATGGGAGTAAACACAGTAGGCTGCGGTGACTAAGAAGAGAGGACAAAAGAAGGGCTTATGAATTAGAACTCTGAAATAACCGAGAACGCTGTCACACAACTGTGACAGAGTAAAAGTGACCATCATATGCACTTTCACTTTTGTTTGAGAGCATCTCAGCACTTTACAGTGGAATATGGAAAAAGGAACCTATTTTTGCAATTTTACTCAATTATGTATCTCTGATAAATTTTCATCCTGTGTTTTGGTCTGTAGGATCAAATACATAAAAACTGATATGGTGCCAATATAATGACCCAATTTTAAAGTACATCTGTGACAAACTGTCCTAGTTAGAGCAAAAGACACACTATCTGCCCACTGGCTAAGCAGGCCCTATCACAGGCCAGATGGTCTCCTTCCCCTCCCCTCAGCATGCCTTGCCATTATTCAAAGTCAAACTTCCACCTAATGTTATGACTGTCACCTAACACCAAAAGGATGTTGAGCTTTTTTCCCACTTTACACAGTGCATGGTCGATACCTTATCACATCAGGAGAAATTGGGCCCAAAGCATCTTGAAGGGTTCAAGACACAAGGGATCTAAAACAAAGTGACTTGTCCAAGGTCTCATGCTTAGTGGCTCAGGCAGAAATGGAATCCCAGCCTCTTGACCTCAAAAAGCTAATATTATTCCCATTCCAAAAAGAAAAAAAAAGTGGGTGATGTAAGCAAGTTTCAGCAGAGTGACCACACAAGTCTAAACTAACAATAAACTCCAGTGATCTCAAACATAGACAGACTTTCCAACTGAGTAACATCTTCTCAATTAAGGGGTTTTATAAAAGAAATAGGCATCCACCAATTTAAGCAGAATAACAGTATATTAATTAATCAGATTTGTAGCGGTTAATATCCAGAGGACAAAGCCATCAAATCCTGCCTTACATCCATCAGCAGGGGAAGACGAGTCACTCTCTGCATGGGGAGAATGAGGAAAGAGATCATGGGTAAGTTCCTGCAGTCTTCATGAGACTCAATCCGTGACAATACTTCCTTAAAGGAGGGGTTGGTGGCTCTGTGGGGAGAAAAGCAGGAAAAAAAAAAAAAAAACTTCAAAATATGTCCTTTGCAAGCTCAAAAGCAAACAAAAACACATTGCCACATACTGAGGTCAATTCCCACATTACCAATGATTCTTAATATAAGACCAACATAAATCATAATACACTGGGAAACACTGGTGACTTTTCTGCCTTTTATATTTAATGATTACAAATAAGATGTGGTGCCCAATAACAACATTAATAATAAAAAAACGTATTAACTAGGTATTTGTAAAATTGGGATGTAACAAGATGACACAGTATTGTAACAGGGAGCATGTCAGCTATGAGTTAGCATAAACAGATTAGATCCCATACTTGATCATGTACAAGCACACTCCACCAGCACAATAATCATGCTTCATACCACTGTTCTGGCCCTGGGCAGACCCAAGAAAGAACTATCACTGAGGTAAGATTTTCAAGAGATGTTTGACCTTTCCAAAAATCCTCTTTCTAACAAAGAAAACTTTTTTTTTGTTTGTGTTTGCTTCATTGTTTGAGGGTTGTAGGTTTTTGAAGGGTGATACTATTCAGGCTGGCCTCCAGCTTGAAGTCCTCCTGAGTCCTAGGATTACAGACACGTCTAGCCAGGAAACCCTCCGGCCACATAAGCCAGAATATTTCTCTTCATCTCCCACTGAGTTGAAAATGGCCATGATACTGGCATATATCCATGTAGTGTCGCCAGATACTCATGCAGAATCTCAGCGGAGCTCTCTGTAGACCCTTAAAGGGGGGTGAGGTAGGGATTCCAAGAGAATGGTGCTCACAAGGATTATAACTTGCCACAACTTAGCAAAAACAACAGAATGAAGTCAAATTGAAGTTTCCTGACCCTCAGTCCCACCCATTTCTCTCCTCACTTTGCTCCTATGGAAGTCTGCAGCATTCACAGCCCTCTTCCAATGGCGTTTCAGAACAGTTCAGTTCTGGATTCTTCAGAACTGAGAAGCACAGTGGCCATAATGACCATTTTATAAAAAAAAAAATGTGATTTGAAAATTAGATGATGTGGTTCAAGTCCACTAAAAATAAAGTGTGAAACATCCAGAATATCAAATTAAAAGAAATTACTATTTTCTCACACTGATTACTTTTAAATATCCTATCCTCAAAAGTTTTAAAAAAATTTTTAGGAAATTAAAAACAAGCTTCATGTAGGTTGCACATTTAAGCCACACAGGTCTCAGTCTCCTCCCACACCCAAAGGGTTCTGATTAAGAAATCTGGGGTGGACTTGAGCATCTTTGCTGACTGGGCTTTGAAGATTTCTGGGGTTTCTAACATGCTGCTGAAGTGGGAAGTTAATGCCCCAACCTTGAATGCCCCTAAAGACACAAACACTAATTTCCATGGGAAAGCTCCCTCCCATGATGCTTTGATTAAGGTAATCTAGACAAAAATCTATTTTTGAGAGTCACATAATACATAGCAGTAACTAGTCACATATTTTTTAAAATCCTGCAAAACAAGATGAAAAGCAACGTCCTCCCTAATTTTGGGAGCTTTGCTTTCAAGCATGAACGTGTATGTTCAGCTACAGGGCCCTAGCCAGGTGTGGGGTAAAGGAAAGAGAATGGCCAGACAAATCTGGAGACATTTTTGGCATCAAGTGGGTAGAAGCCGGGTATTGGGCTAAATACCCTGCAATCCCCAAGAGGCCATAACAACAGACTTATCAGGCTTTGAAATCCCCAAAGTGCAGGTGGGCCCTTCTTCACATGAAAGATGCCAGCTGGGGTTTCCGCCCTACCCATGAAGCAGGACATAGGGAAGTGGCAGGGAGACAGCATTATCAGCCCTCCTTACCAAGTTGGGAACAATCATTGTTATCAGGAAAACTGAGGCCGCCTTTGGGTTCTTAGTCTCACAAATAAAATAATTTAAAAGTAGACTTGGAAGGAAGTGAAAGAGCAGTTGTTAGTTTGAGAGAAAAATACCAGGGGTAGGCAAGTGGAGATCTTGGCAGGTACCTGGAGGACAGAGCTAGGGAAGAGGAAGACAGAGAGTCTTGCCTTTTGCAATGGCAGTTGACAAGGAGCTGAAAGGCAAAAAGGTGAGCCCACAGTGTCAGGGTAAGCACGCTTAGAAGTGCTGAGCCAAGGATGAGTTCAGAGGGCACCTGATTCCAGCCTGGATATATGCTTATAAACTGAAACACAAACAGCTTATTAAGAAAGGAAAAATACTCCCAAGGGTGGGAGTGGACAAGAGGGAAAGTGTTGAGCCTCCAGGGGCATGATTCTTTTGTAGGACATTCGTGTAACAGCAGCTTCTCCCAAGTTTGTATCTGAAGAGCTGTTCTCACCCATGATGTTCACAAGAAACCCTGGTGGGGGAAGTTTCCAGTCTTCCTCTGGAAAGTAAACTTTTTTTCCATATGTTAATCTCGATGTTTTGGTCTCTAGGTCCCCATTCTCCTAACACTAACACATTGTCACCATCCCTTAAGCCTCTTCAAAAATCTCACACCTAGCCTGGAGTGACCAGAGGCTCCATAAATGTCACTACTCCAAGAAAAAGTGAGAATAACAATAGCCAGGAAGTCCCAAACTGGGCTTAGGGTGGACAACAATATAAAATAGCTACTTATGACAATTGGGGCCTCTGAAAATAAAAGTGTATAAACTACTCAAGAACTGTTGATTCTTCTGTACCTCACATCCAAACTCTCAATAATCTAAAAAGGAAAGAAGTGTGGAGGGAAACAGAATGCATGGCTCCTAATTGTGGCATAATTCAAATCTTCAAGCTTGTCTTTTTCTTCTGTTCTTTTAAACCCTCTGGCAGCAACTCATCCCTATCTACCCAGGGAGGGGGAAGTGGATCCTACAATTCTCGTAAACAGCTTACAGAGGTTAAGGGAAACCCTGGATCCTAGTGTCTCACTCTGGTCCACTTAAGAACCCCCTTGGCCTCTGGCAAACCACTTAATGGCCACTTACTTGCAAAAGTGGGAGGTTGAGTTAGGATGAGTCAAGTCTCTGGACAACTAAGGGGTGGGGTTGGGGGTGCACAACTTCAGCATACTTTAATTTTCTAACTGCTGAAGAGAGAAATCTCTCTAGACTCGAAAGGTAACCGTCTTACACATCACTCAAGAGGAAGCAGTCTACTAGGAGGCATGTCTATGTCTATGAGTAATTAATCTCTGTCAATGAGCTTTAATCAAAAGTAGGTTAGATTGCCGGGTGGTGGTGGCGCACCCCTTTAATCCCAGCACTCGGGAGGCAGAGTCAGGCGGATCTCTGTGAGTTCGAGGCCAGCCTGGACTACCAAGTGAGTTCCAGGAAAGGCGCAAAGCTACACAGAGAAACCCTGTCTCGAAAAAACCAAAAAAAAAAAAAAAAAAATAGGGTGTGGGAAGAAAAAAACCTGCTTACAAAAATCTGTAGCGTTCTCTGTTGGTAGACTTCATTGGTGCAGTATTTCACATAGGGATCAAATGTGGATGCCGTGTGTTTTTCTACAATGTCACTTATATCGTCTATGAAGATGTTATTCTGATGTCTTGCTTCTAACTCTGTAAAGAATCTGGAAAAAAAGAAAAGGAAAAGCATTTATACTTCTTTAAACATTAAGAAACAACAATTATCCTCCTAGAGGGTTTAAAAATAATAACACTACACAGTGTTTAAATAAAAACAATCCACCTACAAAGAAAAAGCATTGCAAATTTTGTCTAAATTTAAATCTATTATATACATTATTGCTTTAAGCTTTGATCTTAAAACACTGATAATCCTGGATGTTTTTCTGCCTTTGGGAACATTTTAAAAATAAACAGATATTCCTATATCTTCAGAACTCTCCCAATGGAGGAGGGAAGGTCAGGCTTACAGAGTGTCTTGCCACTTACAGGAGAAGTAGGGCCATGCCTGTTTGTAATCCCAGCACTCGGTGGTAGAGGCAGGGAAATCAAGAGTACAAGTATAACCTGGACTGCGTAGCAGGTTCTATGGCCAGCCTCTGAAACACAGTGAGGCCCTGTCCCCAAAACAGACAAGAGGAGGAAATGTACACACGCAAAGCACCCAAGTGAATGCTGACAAAATGACTCTGAAAAGAACTCAATCTCATATGCCTTTGCAAAATAAAAATATTATCTCAAATACATTAATATGCACAGTATTTAATATGTCCACAACTTAATTAGGCTGCAATTCAGAGTAATCAGATCTTGTATATGAGACAGATGGAACAGTAATTTAGGGTTGCCTGATTTAGTCATTACACACACACTTTACACACACGAGTCTAGCCACTGGTTGGACAATCACTGTTGATGGTTCCTTTAGGCCACCATGACTGAATAGTTACATATAACCATCTGCTTGAATCTCTGCTTTCAAATCTTTGTGGGTATGAACTGGGAGACTGGAATTCAATAGTAAGCGTGTACACCAAGACATAACCTTGTACTACCAAGAACAAGTACAGAAGCATCTGGGTTATATGCCAGGGAAAATTAACTCACTAAACGAAAGCTGAGTAAAAAAAACCTTCTCCTCTCAGCACTCACAGCAGTGGCTGATGGGAAGCATGGGGGCAATTACAATAAATCAGAGGTGTGGTAGAATAAAGAAAAATAAAGACTTGGTTTTCTTTTTTTTTTCTTTATTAAGAAAATTTCTACTCACTCCACATACTATCCACAGATGCCCACTCCTCCCTCCTCCCATCCCCCAGCCTTCTTTCCCAAGCCACCCCGCATCCCCACATCCCCCAAATCGAGGTCTCCCATGGAGAGTCAGCAGAGCCCAGCACACTGAGCCTAGGCAGGTCCAAGCCCCTTCCTATTGCACCAAGGCTGTGCAAGGTGTCACATCACAGGCACCAGGTTCCAGAAGCCTGCCCATAGACCAGGGACAGATCCTGATCCCCCTGCCTGGGTGCCCCCCAAACAGTTCAAGCCAAACAACCGTCTTCCATATCCAGAGGCTCCACAGCCACCAGTCCACAGTTCATGGGCTTCCACTAGTGTGGCCAGTCATCTCTGCATGTCCTCCCATCATGATCTCGACATCTCTCACATGCAATATCTCTCATCTCTCTCATCAGTTGGATTCCCGGAGCTCAGCCTGGTGCCTGGCTGTTGATCTCTGTTTCTGCCTCCATCAGTCACTGGACAAAGGCTCAATGATGATAGCTAGGTTATTTGCTAGGCTGGTCACCAGAGTAGACTGGTCCAGGCAAGCTCTGGACCACTGCCAGCAGACCAAGGTGGGGTCAACCTTGTGTTGATTCCTGAGAACCTCCCCAACACCCTGCCTCTTCCTATTCCCATGATGTCCTCATCTATCATGGTATCTTCCTCCCTGCCCTCCCATTCTGTCCCTGTTCCAGCTTGACCCTCCCATTTCCCTATGTTCTCATCCCCAACTCCTCGCCCTCTGCCAACCCCCCACACCCAGTCCACTCATGTAGATCTCATCCACTTCTCCTTCACAGGGTCATCCATGTGTCCCTCCTAGGGTCTTTCCCTGTTAGCTAGCCTCTCTGGAGTTGTGGGTTGCAGTCTGGCCATCCCTTCCCTCACATTTAGTATCCACTTATAAGTGAGTACATACTATGTTTGTCCTTCTGAGTCTGGGTTACCTCACTCAAGATGATATTTTCTAGTTCCATCCATTTGCCTGCAAATTTCATGATATCATTGTTTTTTACTGCTGAGTAGTACTCCATTGTGTATATATGCCATATTTTCTTTATCCATTCTTCAGTTGAGGGGCATCTAGGTTGTTTCCAGGTTCTTGCTATTACAAATAATGCTGATGTGAACATAGTTGAGCATGTGTCCTTGTGGTAAGATTGAGCATTCCTTGGGTATATGCCCAAGAGTGAGGAAGACTTATTCCCAATTTTCTGAGAAACCGCCATACTGATTTCCAGCGTGGCTGTACAAGTTTGCATTCCCACCAACAGTGGAGGAGTGTTCCCCTTGCTCCACATCCTCTCCAACATAAGCTGTCTTCAGTGTTTTTGATCTTAGCCATTCTGACAGGTGTAAGATGGTATCTCAGAGTTGTTTTGATTTGCATTTCCCTGATGACCAAGGATGTTGAACAATTTCTTAAATGTCTTTCAGCCATTTGAGATTCTTCTGGTGAGAATTCTCTGTTAAGCTCTGTAGCCCATTTTTAAATTGGATTGTTCAGTATTTTGATGTCTAGCTTTTTGAGTTCTTTATATATTTTGGAGATCAGCCCTCTGTCCGATGTGGGGTTGGTGAAGATCTTTTCCCATTC
>CABHPQ010000454.1:0-56024 GCA_902168405.1 Peromyscus aztecus
GTTTTTTGGTTTTTTGGTTTTCAAGACAGGGTTTCTCTGTGCAGTTTTGGTGCTGTCCTGGTTCTTGCTCTGTAGACCAGGCTGGCCTCAAACTCACAGAGATCCGCCTGGCTCTGCCTCCCAAGTACTCCCAAGACCAAAGGTGTGAGCCACTACTTCCCAGCACATAGTGGTTTTTTAAATATGCACAATAAGCAAGAAATAATGAATATTTTGCTAACACTTTCATAATAGTGTGATGTTTAATTACAGTAGAATTTTTGCACACTTTCATGGTGGAGCAGCCATTAAGGGGCCATCGAGACTGCTCAGCAGGGGTAAAGATCACGCACTGCATGTACTACTCTTCTAGAGGATCCGAGTTCATTTCTCGGCCTCCGCGTTGGGCAGCTCACAGCCACCTGTAAGTCCAGCTCCAGGGGTCTGACTCCCTCCTCTGGGTGCCAGAGGAACTTCACTCAAAGGCACATCACACACACACACACACACACACACACACACACACACACACACACACATACTTAAAATCAATCTTCCAAGAGCTGTTTAAAGGACTACTTCTCATGACTCTTCTTCCCTTTCTGTAAATTTGCCATTGTTTCATTTCTGTTGTTGGGTATGTGGAGAGGCATAATCTGGTTCCCCCAAACCATTCTGTCTCTGTCTGTTTTCAAAGGCCCTGCATTTCCCTTACATACCTGAAGAACAAACTCAGTATCTTGCAGTCTGGTGGTCAGATGACTTCTAGACTATGGTTGAACTCACTTGTATGCCACTTGTCACTTTATATCTTCCTTTTCTTTTTCTCTTTTCTTTATTTTTTTTCTTTCTTTTTTTTTTCTGGTTTTTCGAGACAGGGTTTCTCTGTGTTAACAGTCCTGGCTGTCCTAAAACTTGCTTTGTAAATCAGGCTGACCTTGAACTCACAGAGATCCACCTGCCTCTGCCTGCCAAGTACTGAGATTAAAGGTGTGTGCCACCACCACCCAGCTGTATCTTCATTTTTATGGCTTAATTTCCAGCCATACAACATGGGCAGTCTCTGAAGTAACATGACTATCTTATGCTGGGAACTATTGAATTTCTCAAGTGGAGATCAGCATTCCTCCCCTGCCTTTCCCTGTAGAAACCTAACTCGTCCTTACAGGTTACCACAGGCATCTATGAAGCCATGGTGTCCTTGAGTTGAAGCCTTCCCAAGGCTCTTGACCACGTGATCTTTTCAGTGTCTTCCTCATGATACATGTCATTTGACCTGGACTCAATATTATTTAATGGCCTTTCCAACACTCACACCAGATACAAAAACAACAACAAAAAAACAACCATGAGGCAATCATTTATTTTCTGTAGAACACCTAACAAAAATGGCATGACTCCTGTTGGTGTCCAAAATTTAGTTTATGGAATTGTGTCTTGGGAAAGTTGCCCTTTATAGGCTTTACTTCATGCTAGTAAAGAAACACTTTGAACTGATGTTGAGTGCTGTTTCTCAAACTTGCCTAATTACTGGAACCCTGTTGGTCAAATGATTTAAGAATTTGATTCTCAGACTCCACCCCAGGGGTTTTGACAAGTGATGGTGAGGATGCTAGTCAATGTTAATCAGCTGCCCAGCTGAGATTTCTCCTTGGGACACTATGTTAGTTATTCTTGTCCTTATTACAACACAATACTTCATTAAAGCAACTTGTGGAAAGAAGGCTTTATTCTGGATCACTGTACAATGGATCAGCTCTTCATAGCAGCTAACAGAGTCATGGCAATGGGAACTTGAGGCAGCTGAAGATGAATGGCCATACTCAGCTCCATTTCTCCTTTTATCTAGACTGGGACTACAGCCCATATAAGAATACCATCCACAATTGGGGTGTTTCTTCCCACCTCAATTAATCCAATCTAGATAATTTCTCACAGCCATGACCAGAGGCTACACTGATCTACATACATCCTCATGATCCCTGTGGCTCCTCGTATAGGTGATTCCAGCTCCCATCATCTTCACAGTGAAAATGAGCCATCCCATCATTCGGCTCTATCCCATCTGAAACTCAGCATGTCCAAGTTGGCTTTTTATCCTGTCCCTGTCTCTCATCCTGCTCTTTCCTTCATAACACATTTCTCACAATTGACATCATCCATGTGTACCAGCCCAAAACCTTGGCTGTTACCCATGATCACCCTTGACTTCTTTGCACCCTCTGATTTCCCTTGCAGGAAATTCAAATAGAATTTGAAGCATCTAGTTATATGCAAGTCAAGACAAGAGAGAGAGAGAAGGAATGTATGATACTTGCTAGATGCAGCTCACTCTCTTCATTCAGTCAGGGCTTGGCCCATAAATAGTATCTCCCATGTTCATGGCAGATCTTCCTATATCAATTAACCCAATTAAGAAAATCCCCTACAGGCCAATACAATCTACACAGTTCCTCAATGAGATTCTTTTCACAGGACATCAAGATTATGCCAAGTTGACAATTGAAACTAACCAACATACACATCAACCCAGTTGTAATCATGTGAGCAGGAGTCTAGGGCTGTACTTGTTCCTGAAGACTTATACCGAGTACTATCAAGGAAACCAACATTATTGGAAGATCATATAATTGTTCAAACACATTCTTTTATCAATGTGGCAGAGAGATTGCTTAGGTATTGATCTTCCGTGCACACTGCTACAGTTCACGTTGGCAGAGGGTGCTGTAAAACTGAAGTCTTATAATGGATGCACTAGTACACAGGTGAATACAATCTTTTTGTTCGTGTGTAGAAAGAAGTTTTGATTTCCTATCCCCTACTAACAGTAATAAGACTGGCTATTTTCTAGGCACTTGAAAAATCCATGACTATTTTCTAGGCACTTGGTTTAGTTTCCTTTCTATTGCTGTGATAAAAATGCCCTGTCTAAAAGTAACTTAGGGGAAAAAGGAGTTTATTTGGCTTATACTTCCCCACCAGGGTCCATCACTGAGAAAGTTGGGAACTCTTGCAGACTCTTGAAGCAGAAAGTATGGAGGAAAGCTTACCCAGGCTCATGCTTATCTAGCTTTCTTATATAACCCAAGACCACCTACCTAGGGAATGGTGTCACTCACAGTGAGCTGAGTTCTTATACATCATTTGACAGTCAAAACAAGCACTCACAAGATGTGCCCATGGGCCACTCCAATCAGGTCGAACCCTCAGTTAAGACCCTCTTCTCTGGTGACTCCATACTATGTCAAGTTGACAATTAAAGCTAACTATGATCGTACTTTAATTCCCAAAATTAGCCCATGAAATTTATAATATCCCCATGTACAGATGTAGAAAATTAGATTAATAAGAATTAATTTAATTACTCAAAGTCAAGAAAGCTAATTAATGAGGAATGGGTTTTGAAAAAAATCTGTAAATGCAAAAATTCATGATTTTTTTCCTTACTCTGCTTCTAGCTTTTTGTAGACTTGTCCTCAGCATAAGGTTCCAACCAGTCATATGAAAATCAAGGTGAAATTTTTACTCATTCACTATTCATTTCATAAGGGCAAAATTCAAATGCTTGCATGTCTGTTGTAGTTTTCTCTGGTTTTTAAAGAAATAACTGTGTATTTTCTTAAAGTTTCATTCTGAAAGAGCCATATTCCATATTCAAATATAATTCTATTTTCCTTTCTGTTAGTGCTCAGTTTTAACAGGTGCAATGGATCCTAGAATTCAGTGAGCCACTTAGGGAAACTGCTTGACAGTTTGGAACAAACCTTGGTTAACTTTTATGAAACACCTCCCATCAATTTGTCA
Source organism: Peromyscus aztecus (assembly GCA_902168405.1). Lineage (NCBI taxonomy): Eukaryota > Metazoa > Chordata > Mammalia > Rodentia > Cricetidae > Peromyscus > Peromyscus aztecus. Next base: position 3,784 of record CABHPQ010000454.1, read on the forward strand.
GGTAGAATTTCCCAAGCACAGCCTTTTTTAGATTCCATCCGTGCCATTTTTAGGCGAGCATAACGGTAATAAGGCATTCTTCCACAGTGTGGGAGCTTCTCTCTCTCTCTTCCTTTTTAATTGAAGGATCAAGTATTCACATAGGGAGATATCTGCCACACTCAATCAGCATCTGGACCTTAGGGGCAGCAGGCAGTTGATATTCTTATTGCCAAGCCTCACTGGCAAAAAAACAAACAAATAGGTTTGGAGCATCAATATTCACTGTGCGTGTTATTTTTATGGCACATGGACACATTGTTGTTTAATTCTTACAGTAAACATAATTCTTCAGTGTAAATAGAGATACCTTGTATTAAATTTACATTGTATTGTATTGAATTTCCTTGCTTACATATGACAACCTATTGAGCACCTCAGGAAATACAATTTGACATGGCATGATGAAGAGGCAGGAAGATATATACCCTGGTGGGCATGCTTTACAGACAATTATAATTCAGCTTGCCTGCTAAATTAAACACCTTAAAATTCTATCATTATGGAAACAGATGACAAACTCCAAAGTGCTTTACATTAGCCAGCCAATGAAAACTGAGTTTTCATTTTGCAAGTTTTCACTGAGGAACAGGGTGTGTGGAACTGGATTAAATAACTCAGTTCACTGTGTGTGTGTGTGTGTGTGTGTGTGTGTGTGTATACACACATAGATACACACATAATAATATAGTTTTGTACAGTTATCTCGCTGCTTATTACCCAAAAGATTAAGCAGGAAAAGGCATGGGGAATCTGATGACAGTGGCAGCGGTATGCTTTTTTTTTTTTTTTTTTTTGCTATTTAGTGTCCACACTCTCCCTCTCTCTCCCCCATGCTTTCAAGGCTACTGGAGAAATAGATACACAAAATCTGCGAGGTAGGATGCTGTGTGTCCTATGAAGTCTGAACATGTCGAGGCCAACACGTAGCTAAGCCACCTTTTAGCTCTAAGATATTTACTGGGTTACTAAACTTTATCTCAGATGTGGCATTCTGTCTGTAAAGCAGGGGGCCGACCTCACTGGAATATCCACACACTTGTCCTCTCTGCCACACACCCATCTTCCCCACATGGCACCAACAAAAGAAGGCCCTGAGAGGAATGGAGTCTCAGACTTACTGCCCAGGCACCCTGCCTGCTGGGCTCGGAATGCCAGGGCTGGATTTCTCTACCAAATGCTAAGCTCTGTCCGAAACGTTTCTTGTGATGCCGAATAATCCTCCAAGTCCCAGAACCTGATGTAATCCTTCCCCTTACATACAGACTTATGGAAGTCTGTTTGCTGGCCCCTGGCTATGGTTAGGGTGGTGTGCTGGGAGTCTTGGTCCTTACTGGGAAGGGGTGGCTTACTATCATTTCCCTCCCTCCTTCGGCCTCACTCACATCTCTGTAAATGATCCCTTAGCTAAAATCACCTCAGCTACTCATTGAAGTTGCTTACTGCTGAAAGTTTAACTAATTCTTAAATCCCATTTCATCGACCTTTAGCATATTTAGGGGATGGGACAATGGGAGCCGTGGGAATACATTTCAGCAGCCTTCTTTCATTATAGGAACAGTAAACAATACATAAAAGTTGGAGATTTCCACTTTGTTAAACTTTACTTTGGTGTAATCTGTGTCATAAAAGCAATGAAGGAGCCTCGTTCAAAGGTTCTGGAGATAGGTTGTTTAGTTATTCTGTGATGCTTGCATTTTAATCATCCTGCTGATATCCCAGGGAAAGCTTTCTGCTTATAATTGTGGAATCTCTGTTAGTTATCGTCAAATAATGGCCTATGATGCTTTGCCTCTTGATGAAATAACTTCAGGTGTGAGGTGTGGCTAAGGGGTCACTTTCTCAGACAAGTTTCCTTCCTTCACCCACCCCAGACTGGCTAACTCCTGCCTCCTTGCCTGTCACCATTGAATTTCTCTTCTGTCCCACAGGCTTTTCCTCCAGCAGACTTCATAGATGCTCAGAACACCTCATCTGCCTTCTTGGTTATATTATTATCACGTTTGTGAAGGCAGCAATCAAGACTACTGTGCTATTCTCTGTCCTGGGCCTGGGGATCAATGCCTGCCACACAACTCCATCCAGTTACTGATAAACAAGATCACAGCACAAAACAACATGAAATGTTACAGATTTTTTTAAATGTATTTTATAAGGTTTAATTCAATATCCCACTTCTTTGTTCTTTCTGAGTTTGGTTGAAAGGGGGAAGATGTAGCATGCACATACAATAAACCTTTGCTATAACCACCACCAGTGGAGAGGAAAGCTGGGGTTATGAACACAGATTTCTGAGATGTTGACAATCTTCTTCTTTTAACTTGAATTACAATTTTATATTCTACAAAGTAGTTTTTTTCTTAGGAAAAAAATCATAAATTCTTCTAAAATGTGGTGTTACCATATTTCTGTTTTAGTTCTAAGTGGTTACTCCATAGTCAGGAGAAAAAATAGTTTTAACATTTGTTATCAATATATTTTTGTGTCTCACTTTCCCTCATCTCCAATGTCTTCCTTCTCTGCTTGATTTTATATGTGATTTTGCATTGTGTGTGTGTGTGTGTGTGTGTGTGTGTGTGTGTGTGTGTGGCCCTTTGTTTTGCCCAAGTCAGTACAAGTTCAGAAAAATATCATTGATTCTCGGGTGTTTAAGGCTCCAACCTTCCTTCCAATGATAATTTTATGTTACGCTTTGAATATACCAATGAGAAGATAATATTGATAGACACAAATGTCATTAGTGAACATCACATTTCCTTGCTTCTAGTCAGTGAGAACTTACTGTACCCGCCCAGAATCAACTTCCTGAGTCACAGGTTTCACATAGCCTATTTTTGATGGGATATCCAACTGAATCTGGTGCAGCCCTGTGGGAGACTCTATTGTAAGGGAGATGGAGCCACGCTGAAATCTCACCTGGAGCCACTGCTCTTGGTATTTATCCATACCATTTGTTGGTTATGTGGTTTTCTTTAGCACTTACCATTTTTCTGTAAGTCTTGATTGGATCATTATTCAATAATACTTGTGTTTAACTCTCTTCTTACTTATGTAAGAATAGATTGTATTTCTTCTTCTTTGTGTCCCTCAAAATACCAAACATACTACCTTACAGGCAATGGATCTTCAGCAAATGTTAACATTCTCACTGGGCCCATTTTCATGACTTTTAGCGTCACTGCATATCCAGCTGGTCTTTATTGGTAGGAAATTACTACAAATTTAGAGATTAACCAAAAACATAGTGTCAAGAGTGGAGTGAGCTTGCCAGTCTGGGCCTGTGTGCATGCTTGTGAGTCGTATGGTCCTCCCTCATCTTCCTGACAGTATCAATAGCAGTTCTGGTTTCTGGGAATTGTCAGTATTAAAGGACATAGTCCACACACCTAATGCAGCCCAGTGACTGCCACAAAACAAGCCACCAGTTTTTATGTTTTGCTTTAAACAATTTTTAATTAATTAAATTAGTTCTTTGGCAACCATACTTATGTATAAGGCATTTTTATTAGTCTCACATCCAACCTATCATACCCAACTAAAAACTCCCACTTAAAAGTCCCTTTCCAAGATCCCTGTCTTCTTGTTCATTTTGTGACTCATCAAGTTTTACCAATGCTGTTGGTGTGACCACGGGTTTGGAAGTATCCGCCAGAGCCTGGTGGGCTCACTGGGTATCTGTAAATTGTTTTAAATACTTGCTGTTTTAAGAACTAGCCTTCAGTTTTCCCCCAAACTATTCATGCATATCCACCATTCTAGTTAAAGAAGGAAAACATGACTTCAGCTGAAGTGTGAAAAGTCTGCTGCATCCTACTAGCTCCTCTCACTCGGTTTAAACCCCTAAGATCAATGAAATTTAAGTCATTGTGATAATAGCTACTTTTTATTTATTGCCTCCTATAAGTATGTTTTTAAAATTTAAGTTTACAGTGTTTCTTCCTTTATTAATGTTATTTCTAGCAAAAAGTCTGCTACTGAAAACGGCAGTTATGAAGTTTGCCTATATAACTTGATACGGACTAGAATGCCCTGGGAAGTGGTCCCTCCCACGCCTTTGTCAGCCACATGAAGCTTACTTACTCAATAAGGAAACAGAGAGAAGAACAGGAGGAGAAGTGGCTGAAGGGGGAAGAGGACAAAAAGGGATGAACAGGATCAAAATTCATCCCAAACGTGTGAAAAAGTCACAATGAAATCCGTTATTATATATAATTAATACATGTTAGCAAACATATTTAACAAACAAGGATACCCCCTCAAAAAAAGAGTGTTCTTTCCAAATTGTACTTCTTCTTGTCCATTAAATTTATCAAAAAAAAAACTATCTTTAGAACCATAACTTAGGGCACAATGGAGCTTGGCCTAGCTCAACCTGGATGGGAGGAAATGCCAAAGCTTGCTTCAGTCTCTGTGAGTGGGAGACACATGTAGATGATGCAGGTTCTGAACCATGATAAAAGCCCTGATTTTGAAAGCTGGTGCTTTGTTGGTAAGATTTGGACTACAGGGCAGAATATGCAGAGACACAAATATCATGATCCTTTCCTTCCCAAGACTGGCTTACACGGCCCCATTCCCTGTTCCGAGAAGGAGCGGCGGTTTGTTTCTGTTACTGGGGGCAGGCATGATGGATCACTGATGGTACATGGCGTGATCAGATAGCAGTTCACAGCCTCCCTCCCTGGCTGTAGTGTATACGATAGCTCATAACACATGAAGACACCTAAGTGGCCAGTATTCTGAGATAATGTTTAAAAAGTCCAGGTGATCATGGAAATAGGGCAGAGAGAAATTTGGGGTGGAGTCAACTGGTAGATAAAGTAGGGGGAGTGTCAAGAAGGATTTAGATGACTTAAAGAAACCTAACTTACCCAGTATGCAAAGTGCGGCAGTCATCTTCTAGTCTATTAGTGTCTCCTGCATGTGCTGTCAGGTATGGTTTGTCTGTAGGACACATGGTAACTCGTGTGTGTGTGTGTGTGTGTGTGTGTGTGTGTGTGTGTGTGTGTGTTTGTGTGTATGAATATGTGCATGAATGTGTAGGAACACTTGTACACTAAAGTTAGACTGCAGCCTCACCCACTCCGTGTCACACCTGGATACTAAGATTTCTGCATAGTTGACTTAACTGTCAAAATGCTCAATTTTATCACAGTTCATCTAGCTCATGCCCGTCTTCAGGAATCCCTCTCTCAATACATGTCATAGATATCTGGTTTCTTGGCATGAATTTCTGGGGGTTGACTTGATAGAGTCAGGTAGACAAAAAAAAAAAAAAAAGGCTAGAGGAATTGTCATTGAAAGAGGACGAAAAAGAGAAGCCAAAAAATTGGTGAGATGTGACTGGAAAGTGATGCTTGTGGGCGAAAGCTTGGGAGGCCCCTAGTGGTCCCCCAAGTATCACTAAATTAGAGAACAGATTTCTCTTGACCACAACAGTTAACTCTTTCCAAAATGATTAACTTATACCCTTTGTGAGAAAACCAGTGAGGGCTTAGAATTTACTCCCAAATCTTTAAAAAGGATTAAGATTTTAAAGTTCATGCCTAAGGAATTTCAATTACTTATATCCACAATTTACTTTTCATAAAATATCTTACTTCACAGTATGTCAGATAAACGAAATACTGTGCACAGGATCCTAGGGCAAAAGAAATTCTCTGTTCTGTAGTTATTTAAGGAAAGGGGAATGTTGATTTGAGTATTTTCTACTTCTGTTGAAAAGCGGCCAAGGTCTCAGCTTCTCTTTAAGAGTATCCGTCATGCACATGGGGTTATTTGGGGGGTTGAGGTACTAGATGGGTGTTTTTCATAGTTCCTAACACACTATAATCTTTTTGTTGCTATTATCACTATGATCCATCTTACTCTTATTCCACTGGTTTTCTATTTATTGACTGGGTCTCCACTGTCCATGTTTTCCTTGACAGAGGAGTCCATGTGTGCTTTTGTTTGTTAAGTGCTATTTACATTCACTAGTGTTCCATATTGGGCCACACTAACTGCTAAGGAGAATGGATGCCAGTACAGGCAGCTGCCATACGTATTGTGGAGCCACAAATGGTGCATGGTGGGAAAATAAGGACTTCTTCCTCAAAATGTAGAAACTGAGGAAACTCACAAAGTTCAACTGTAAAAAGTTATCTTCAAGAAGGAAAAATGGGCCATAACAAGAACTGCATTAAAATGCTAACTCATTCAAGAATCTTAGAGCCTAAAAGGATGTATTGATCAAAAGATAATTTTAATGAAAGACAAAATGTGCTAGGTAGAAAAGACAGAGGGTATTTTATATAAGGAATTGTTCATTTGTTGAATTGTTGATGTGTGTTGATGCTGGGGATTGAATGCAGGGCATTGTGTAACACACACACACACACACACACACACACACACACACACACACACGAATTAAAAGAAAAATAAAGAGGCTGTGCCAGCAATATGTCAGGCCAAAGGTCAATGAGCATTCTTATAAATGAGTAGGAGGCAAACTGCTATGAGCAGGTCTAGAGATGAGTAATTCCATCTCAGGACAGATAGATAGTAGAGAGAAAAAGTCCTAGTACTGTAACTCCATGAGTAACATTATTGCTGATGGATGAAAATTGGGTCTATTCTACAGATGTTTACCATATCTCTCTGGCCATATACCTCAATTTCAGGCTCCTGGAAAACAGCTTTCATTGACTTCCTTACTGCCCTTGGCTTTGCTAGGCTTCTTCTTTAAAATCTGCTCTTTGAGCTCTTCTTTAATACTGTTTTCCTAGCTGTCTTTTCAGGTGCGGTGATCTCTCTTCCTCCAAAGGTTGTAAATGATTACTTTGTATTAGATGCTGAGTGTTTGCCTATGCTGTGTGTGAATGTATTTACTCTGTCCCTTTTCATTATGTGCCTCCCACATTTGAGGCATGGTGCTCAGCTATGGAAATAAACAGATAAGGAAGAGTCATGGTTTCTTGAGGGAGCCTATAATATTCTGGGGAAAACAGGCAATTAAGCATGGCATAGTAACACCACAGTGGGATGAATGGTTAAAAGCTGTGATGGGGCTGTACTGTAGGCTATGGGGAGCATCCGACCACAGTCATATGGTCATGGGGCACTTAGAGTGATTCCTGGAGAGTGGACTCAGGGAGGACTTCTGGAGATTAATCTCATTTTGATAGTAGTTCTGATTTAACAGGGTCAGACTTTTGTTTCCCGTGGTGCAATGCTGAGTAAGTTTGGGGATTCACTATTTCTAACAAACTTGATTATGCTGACTTTTATGTTCCTTTTTCATAAGAACATTTCGCTTGAGTAAACAGAGTCCTTCCACTTGATGGCCACTCCAATTTCTCCTGTTTCTGCTAGTTTGATGACAAACTGCATGGCCCATTAGAAGTTTCTCTAACCCAATTGTGAAAAACATGTCAGTAAGAACAGGGGTTAGCTCATGGATGAGTTAATGTTGGAAAGAAGACAGAGTCAAATCACTTAGATACAAATCTGAACTCAAGTGCTTGTCTGCTGTGCGACCTTGTGCAACCCACATCAGCTCCATCCCTCACTCTCTTCCCTTGTAAAGGCAGGCTAATGATACAGCGCCTTCCTTTTGGCAGGCTGTGAGGAAAGTATTTAGAAGTGAGGCTGTGTCCGCTTAGAACAATGATGGATAGATCTTGATTAACTTATAATGCAGTGGCAAACAAATAAGGTCCCATTTATAGCCAAAGCATCTACTAAGGATGCTTTTAGAACACATATAAATACAAGTATGAATGTGTCCACTTTGTCTTTTTTGGTCTGGGACATAAATGATAGCACTTGATCTGGCCTCAAACAAGAAGGCTTTTCCTTCTAGAGTGTTGGAGTCTATCATTCTCTCTGTGCTAAGTAGCTTAACATCATGGTGTTTAAAGTAAAGCATGCCTTATCCTTTGAGAAGAGGCAGCATTTAGAGCAGAGTGGCTGATTTAGAGCAGGGTGGGTGTTTAGAGCAGTGTGGGTGACTGGTGACTCCAGGAAAGCATAATGGGAGGTGCTTGCTTTACTAGTTACTGGCTATTGTCTTGTGGCCATAGTAAAAGCTGATTATTCTCTTCCCAGGTGTGATCGTAACTTACGGGTTGTATGTAGACGATGCATTAATTCACAATTCTTCAGAACTCAGCTGCCATGCCTATGGATTTGATCCTGGGAGCTTGCACACCTTTCAAGTCCAAGCATGCACAGCCAAGGGTTGTGCTCTGGGCCCACTGGTGAGTGTGTGAATTTACATTCTGGGATATGTGAACTGCTGGGTGATGCTAGGTTTCAAGGGAGAAGTGAGAGCCTGTCAAGTACAAAAGCAGATTATTCCTTTTATTAAAGTTCATTTAAGAGTTGTTTTAAGTTCAATGTAGATTTCAGGGTTGTGTGTACATCTGGGGAAAGAATAGATATATTCATGAATAAACAGTAAGTTGGCTACTTTAATAGACATACGTACAATTGTGTCTGCTTTGATGATAAATGAACGGTACATGTTTTTCTTCTTAATGATGCCCTAATAACTACATTTATGATTAAAAAGTGAATATTGAAAACTCTAATTCCCAGAATATACTTAGATTGCTGTCTGACAAGCAGATTAATCAATTAAAGAATTGAACTTACTTCATCTCTTAGAATAAACTATTTTTATTTTATTAATCAGATACAGCTTTGTAAGAATAGTATTTAAAATTTTATTGATATCTGGGTTTGACGCTCACATTTCACAAGTCTATAATGTGTATCTCTGTTTCATTGACAGTTAAAAGCATGAAAAAATTATCCTTTGGTTTCCAACATCATTCTCCAAATTCAGTTAATAGTGTATGCCCACCACAGACCAGCATAGCATTATTTAGTATAAAAATAATACATTACACTTTTATGTATTTTTCTTGATTAAACAGATTTAGCTTTTTTTTCAGAGAAATACTCATTAGTTTATTAAAATTACTCATAGGTATTTTTGGCAATGTTTGCTAATTCCCTATCATTTTAATGCACTCTGTCTTCATTGAAGAGTATATTATATAAATATTACCACAAAAAACCCTCAGCTCTTCAATTTAATTTGTACTCCCTTACTTTTGATAGCACCCCACCCCCACCCTCTCTGAGACAGGTTGCTTTCCAAGAGGGTAAAGCAGTATATTGGCGAGACTGGGATTGAGTCTTTATTGCTATCAAGCATTTATCGTGCAGACCCCTCTGATGGATACTAACATTAAAAGTAGGAATGGCAGGAGGCCAGCACTTCTCCATTTTTTCCATCGAGAGAGATAAAGAGACAGAGAGAGAGGGAGACAGAGTGGGGGAGAGGCACAGAGGGAGAGACAGACAGAGAGAATATATATTAAAACAAAGAAATACTTCTTATGAGCTTAAAACGTGCACATTTCTCCCAGTGTGAACTGTGAGTTCTAGTTCTGGCTGCCCCACCTCATCTCCAAGATATTCTAGGAACCTTAAGCAAGGGGACACAGTTATCGCTCTCTGTCCTTTACAGATGGCAGGCAATGTTAACCTTAAAAATCAAATACCACAGGCCCTGATAAGAAGGGAAAGGAGAACTGGGTTGTAAACTCAACCCTGCCAGGTCACCATCCATTCCAGTCTCCATGCTGGTGTGGAGCACAAAACCATCTCCTCTGCTTGACACTTCTCTCTCTGGTACTCAGCTCATCCTTAATAGTGACTTCTACATTTTAGAGACATAAATACACTGGGCTTTTTTTTTTTACATCTTTTGCAAATTTAATAGCACTGTTACCCATACATGCAGAAAAATACTATTCAGCATGCCCTTAGACAAATATGCTTCTCAGTCTTAAGTGTGACATCATAGACACTTCACATGGGCAAACAGCCCTTAAGATGAAAATAAAATGGTACAAATTTGGTAAAGTAGGGGTTTTAAAAATAAATCATTTGTGCATCAATTTCATATTCTTACTGTTTTGATAGAGTAAGGATTTGATAGCTCAATGGGTTTTGTCATCCCAGCCTGACCAAAGGGAGCTATTTGGGGTGATTAAGACAGAATTGCTCTATTCCCATCTAATTCCCCTGTGGTTTGTCCCATTATTGTCCATTTAAAGAACATATTTGACTTCCGAAGAATTTCTAATATAAAAAAAAAAAAACCTTTGGAGACTGAAGAGATAGCAGCAGCGATTGCTGCTCTTGCAGAGGACCTGAGTTTGGTTCCCAACACCCACATCAGGCTACTCACAATTTCCTTAGACCCCAGATCCAGCAAAACCAACATTGTCTTTTGGCCTCTGTGAGCTCCTGTACTCGAGTGCCCACACCCACACACTGAAACACACACCAATAAGTAATTAAAACTAATAAAATAAATCTGTAAAGAGAACTAAGCACAGGCATGGCTTTCTGCAGAAGCTTGAAAACAGGGGAAGAAGCCACCCTGTACCTGCTATTTCAGGCTCCTTCACAGAAACGCAATTGTTCTGTGAAGCCTCTGATTTCCCAATAATGTTTACCTTTAAAGGGTTAGCGTGAAAAAGTAAATGAAATGTTACTTACCTAAGAGTTTCTGGAGCATATTAAAAGTTTTCTTAAGAATGGGAATTTTGTTGAAATGTTTCTGTGTTTCCACACACATTTGTTCTCAAATTTATTTTCTATTTCAAAGAAAAATTTTAGGTCAAAGCTCAGCCAACTTCTACCCTCCCAAGAGCCTTTTCCATCATATTCATTTTAAAGCAACATAGATATTTTTTAATTAAAAAAAGAACCCTCTTAGTCAGAGAAAAATGGTATAGTTGTCAATTTTAGTGTAGAGTAAAAGTCAGAATGTTTATCCAAACACTGAAGGAAACCTAAGATTTTTATCTTGAATTAGTCAGGTATTTTAAGTGAATTATCTGGAATTACCATTAATTATTCAATTTTTTGAGCATCATTTTGTTTGGAACTCTTTTAAACCCTTTTCTGTATAATGATTGGAATTGTACCCATAGACATAGTTAAAGTAGCTGCATTATTATGAAACATTAAATTGATGAATGAGCTTTTCCAGTCTTGCTTTTTATGGCTTGTTGTGCATAGCTGTTTGTGTCTGAAGCAGCACATGAGCAGAAAGCAGGGCTCTGAAGAACCCCAGAGCCTCTCTGATAAAGAGAAAACACTTGCAACCTCACACTTACTAAAAATTAGCACTCAGCCTTTTTCACATTTATTTTCATAACTGGAAAAATGTATTCACCTTAACAAATAAAACCTTCAGAACTGAGACTATTTGCCTGCCATGTGAACTCGTATTTGATCATCTTCTTTCGAGGCATGAATGAGTCTGTTTAGAGTTTGTCTGGGGCTGGGGACATGGCTCAGTTGATAACATGCTTTCTCTAGAAGCATGAGAACGTTTCTCTGGTTCCCTAGAACCAGATCTAAAAACCCAAAGGTGGTGGTATGCCCTGACAGCCCCAACTCTTGGACGACTAAGACAAGAGGGTGAACAGGGAGCTCCACCAAGCAAGCCCAGCTTGTTGACGAGTTCTGGGCCAGTGAGAGATGCTGACTTAAAAACAACATGGATAGCTCTTATGGAACAGGGCCTTTAGTTGCTCTCTGGCCCCAACATGTACATGCATGCAGCTGCACATACAGGTTCAATCATGCACACACAAGAATAAGGTGAAAATTACCTGCATAGTCAATACACTTTAGAAGGTCAAATAAGGTCCACTGATGCTTAGTTTACCAAGTTCTAGCCAGAGATTAAAAGATAATGAAAAAGAAGATCATGAGCCCCTTTCTACTTTCTTGCCAACAACTTCGTCTTCCTTTGGACACTTGGTCATTGTGCTCAGTTATCAGGCCATTTCTGGCGCTTGTCCCTGGTCAAGACTCCTTTTTATTTCAGGGTCCTTCTTCATTTTCTGCACAGGCAGACTAATATCACAGCAGCTTCTTATATGATTATTTCATGGTTTAGAGTCACTATGGTACATTCATTTCTTGATGCCAACATGAAACTGTCCATGCAAAATGTAGCCTTACTCCATAGGGAATCAGAGGCAGTTGATTCTGAGCTGAATGTGAATGAACATGACACAGAAATGTGGATTTTGGCTGCCCTGAGTAGCATGTTACATGTAGAAACATTCATGAATGCCTTGTAGTCACAGAACCAAAGAATAAGTAAGTAAGTAAGTAAGTAAGTAAATAAATAAATAAATAAATAAATAAATAAATAAATAGACCCATGCACTCACCAGATACAGTGACGGGAACATTAGATAGGCAGGCGACAGAAAAGTCAGGGACTTTGCTGTGGATCCCAGATGCAGTCTGATGACATCCTTGGCTTTTGGAATGGCAGAGGCTTGTAGTCTGCTCAGTGAATGCATTCCAGAGATTTCACTTGATGGTCAAGAGGATGTGAATCAGGTTCAGACACGGGTGGTAAATCACTATCCAGGGAAAAAAGGAAAGGAAAGGAAAAAAGAAAAAAACAAAAGATATCCCAAGATAAGCGTGGCTATGGATATTCAATATCCCAACACTTCACAAACGCAAGAGGTCCTAGTCAGTTTTTAACTTATGTTAAACATCAGTTTCTTCTTCAGGGAACTTTCAGCTAGTGGTGCCACATTTTCATGCAAAAGAGGAACGAGGAACGCAGCTTAGACAACAGAGAGAGACACAGAGAGACAGAGACGGAGGTGGGGGATGGAGAGACAGAGAGGGGGTGGCTTTTTCTCAAACCCAAGAGTCCATCCTTCCCATCAGGAAATTGGGAATTTAAGGAAACAGACCAAGTGTATCACTAAGGAATTATTCTTAAGCAATTCTGAAAATAGTCTGTGGGTACACACAGCCATGGGCACAGGCTCACCATGAGCCAATCAGCATCCTCTGGAAATGACAAATCACAGTCTTGATCAGGAACTGAATTTCTAAGCTTTCAGCAGCAGGAAGAAGAAAACACAAGGGATGCTTTGATCTGCTGACTGAACGAGGTACTCTGACAAGATGCTACTGTCACCGTGGTTTGCTTGCAGCAAAAAGATTCTTTGAAGAAATTTGCCAAAATCAAAGCATGCACTTATTTTATTTGCAAACACAATAAATCTTTTTACACTCACAGGTAGAAAATCGGACTCTAGAAGTTCCGCCTGAAGGCGTGGTCAACGTACTTGTCAAAACTGAGGGATCCCGAGAAGTCCTCGTGAGGTGGGAAGCACCTCTCCACCCTAATGGGCACTTAACCTACTCAGTTCTTTTTACTGGAAGTTTCTATGCAAATCAAGGTAAATTGTGTGCGATTCTTACACCTTCAACAATATCAGGAAACTGTTTATCTGTACCTGAACACTTGCTTTTAGCCTAATTTTCATTTCTGGATTTTCCCTAAAAATACACCCCCGGTGGAGGAGTGAGAGAAGCTGTGCTTCGTGTGCGGTCCCCAGAGCTGCAGAGATGGCCGCGGCTGGGGTAGCAGGGTCCAGCAGCCTGTGTCTCAGCACACTGTACAGATGGTTCTTATGTGCAAACCCAGGTCAGGTTCACAGGACAAAGGTGGTTTCATTTCTGGCATTTAAGCCGCCTGTGTTCAGCCAGCCCAACACTATTAAATAGAAGATTCCAGAAAAAAGGGAAAGACTACATGTACATGGTTTCTATTCTATCATATTGATACAATGGCTCAGTTTAGTTATTACTTCTGGTTAGTCTCTAACATTCTAACTTATACATTAAGCATAACCATAGGTGTGGACAATCAGCGTACAGCTGGGGGTTGTCATGGTCTGTGATTTGAGTCACCTCTGGGGTGTTGAACTGGATCTCCAGCAGAGGAGAGTTCCTGTGTGCCCTTTCCTTGTCTAAAACACAGCTCGAGCCTAAAATAGTATTTGTGCAAAGACTTCAGCTTTGATTTTGCACTCTATCCCAGGTACGTTATTTCTGGTCGTCATTTTCTTAATTCTCTACTAAACTGGCAATTCGGGTGTGGCAGCTTGGATTTGGGCTATTGGGGTTCCTTGAAAATGTCATCAAGTTTCAGTAAATTGGGTTCTGTTAGCATGACTCATTGTAAGCCCACCAGGGAAGGACTGCACAATGGGTCTTACAAGAAACTTTAATTTGTATTTCTAGTAGCTGTTTCTTTTGTCACTTTTTTCCAAAGAAGTTATGCTAATTTTATTCAGGAGGGTTTTTAATATTTGTTCTCTAACCAGTAGCCAATAGGCAAAGCCATAACAGTTGCACACTCTGGTGAAAAGGAAACAGTATCCCCCCAGATTATCATGTTTGTTTCTGTGTCGTGTCTACTTAGAAGAATTAATTGCATCAACAATATGTAGAAAAACATGAACAGAAAGGAAAACAGGCTTTGAAGAAGGTATCGCTAAATTTCCATAGTGTGTCTGCAAGCAAATGAGCACAGTGAATGGACTCTGAGGCAGAGGCTGAGCTGATCCCCTCAAAGATTGGCCTGTCCCTTTTTTATGCAATCAGGGCTTTGATGTATTCTGCTGTGAAGCACTCGTAAGATTATGAGGTGAAGGAGTGATGATCGATTTGAAAAAAGAAGCAACATTTAGGCCAGACCCATGACAGCCCAGCTATTTCCGCCAAGGCAGCCGGGTGAATAATGCAAGAGCCGTGTCCCCCTCGTGTTTAATCTTGCATTGTTTTTGCAGAGAACATCTCTGCTTGCCTTCTAAGTCCTGTCATCATTGGTTGTCATCCCGTCCCTCAAACCATCAAAACGGTATTAAATGTTGCAAAGCTGGGCAGCGAGAGAACTTTCAAAAGTCAGAATCCATTTGCTAAGCAGCCCTTGTAGAAAATGTATTCTGTCCTCGGCAGAATTTTCCTTCACTTCTTTCCACTGCGAAGTTTACTGATTTCTCCCAGTGGAATCTGCTGGAATTTATCGGTTCATGGTTGGCAGTCACAGATTAAGGTAAATGTCGATCCGTAATGACCCTCTACATGTTAGCATTTCAGTAAAGCTGAGCTTTTATGTCAAAGATATCGGAGAGGGAGCTATTACACATGACAGGGGTGATCAAGGGACTCCAGACCAAGGCAAGCATTATTAAATATTGACTAGTTCCGTGATTTATGTAGAGCTGGAGGAAAAAAGTGACTTTTTAACCATTATATATTCTTCAGCAACGAAAACCAGCCATTTATCTCCTGCCGGTAGTGAAGGACAGAGCGCCTGCATATTTTAGTGGCGGGAAAAACCTAGTCTTATAAATGAGATGAACTCCTCTGTGATAACATTTCAGTTTGTTAATTGCCAAAAGCAAAACAGACAAATTGGAAGCAATTACAAGATTCGGCTTCAAGAGTCCTGTGGTGTGCTTTTGACTCCGAGTCAGAGGGGACAAGGTGGAAAGCACAGGGAGCATCTTGGAATTAGCCCCAGCAACCTCCTCTGGTTGGTTCTTGACACTGGAAGACTCCTGTCCAATGTCAGGAACAAGGATTTTGACACCTGGTCCTGTTGGCTATCAGCAGCTAGGTGGCATTTACACTGAGGATAGGGAGGTCTGTGTGGCTCTTCAAGAAAGGAATTAAAAGTTAATTCATCACAGTTATAAAAGAGATCGTCTGTGTCCCAGAGTTACACACGGCTTACTGAATTGTCGGATGGCTAATTGGTTATTTTCTTGACGTGATGAACAACCGTGATGGCTGCTGAGGAAGAGTTAGTGGTTAGGATTCCCAAGGCGGGGAAGAACAGGTGTCTGTGCCTGGGCCATTATTTCTCAAGCGAGGACAGGCAACTCTCTCTGCAGACACCCACCCAGGAACCTTGTTCCATGTGGCAACTCTGGTTCTGAACCAAAAACTTTACAAAGCCAGGGCCACATTTTGTAACAACTTAGGCAGCCTGTATGGGAAGATTTTCTTTTCCTAAAAATGATCCTTTCGTCAGATGTTATTTTCCCATGAGTCAAAATTTAAAAGACAAAAATAAGAAGCAGCTGAAGCTTCCAATCTGTTCATGAGTCTCAGAGGAAACTGGTATGCCTAGTCTCTCTTCTATCATCCACCTGTGTCTGTCTGTCTGTCTGTCTATCCATCCATCCATCTATCTACATGTATTCCTCTGTTAAATGATTACATTTTTCTTCCCACACATACAGCTTACTTCTCACACAGATGATACTGAATTGCATGCTGAGGCGCCAGTTTGTTGGTTTGGTTTGGTTTGGTTTGTTTTGTTTTTCTAAATCAGTTTCAGAGATATTGCAATGTTCTCAGTGTGTTTGTTCAGTCACCTTCATTATCTAGCTGGTCCCCTATTAATAGACATTTGGCTAAGTCTGTGGTTATGCAAATAATACCACAATGGATTAATATCCCATTTTATACCTTTACAGGTATATTAATTTGTGAGATGAATCCCTTAAAATGTGTTGCCTGGTGGGAAAATCAGTTTTTCCCAGGGAAGAGCAAAATAAAAAAGTTATAATAAAAATGTATTGCCTGGTAAAGGAAATGTGTTGTAAGTGTGTTAGATACTTCAGATTTCACTCCACAGAAGTACAGGTTAGGAAAAGTGTGTGCATGCTACACATATGATCAGCATGTTGTCACACCGACCTTCACTGGCTTGATGGACTGAAAACAGTACGTCGAAGCACCCCCACTCTGCAATCCTCTTATCGAGATGTCGTTTGAAGAGATTTTCATATGGAAAGCATTTGGAAATGGACATGTTTCTTCTGTGAATTTGTTCTTTGCCAGTCGTTGGCATCTCTTTTTACTGAACTGTAGGATCTCCTTAGATATTAGGAAAGCCTGCTCTAAACGTTGCAAATTTTCCCATTGATGTTTTCTCTAGCACTTAAAATCATTCCCTCAAAAATGCCCATACTCCAATCCCTCCGATGTGTAATACACAGTATGTAGATCAAACACTAAGTATCCCTTTGCTTCCAAAGTCACTTGTTAAATAATCTACTTTATCCCCAGGGTTGACAGAGTCGTCTGTGTGCACCTTTGCTGGAGGCTCATGTGGGCAGAGCTGCACCTGTATCTGTTTCCATTTTCACTTCTGGTTCATTATTTGTTTTGTGGGATTTCCTTCCTTCTATTCCTTCAAACAGCTTTTATGAAGTTCCCGTTCCCTGGAGAGCTTCCAGAGCTGTTTGGATGAGGACAGCACTGATGTGTGGCTGACAGAGACAATCACACCCTTGTGGTGTTGGGTTTTTTAATCAATAACAGGATGATACTTTCATTGGCCCTCTAGCTCTCATTTCCCCACATAGACATGTACATATTTATTCTCCCATATTTTGTAACTAAGTATGGTTTTACATATTTATAGAATGTAACACATGCATGCAGATGTTAATGTCACTAAGTAGCTTTTAAAAGCTACTTTTTAGGAAATAACTTGTAGCCCTTGCTCTCAGATCTGAATCTTTAGAAGCCCATACTATACCAACAGGGATTTATATCTGTCTAGTAGTGAGCATCCGTCTGCTACATATAGCTGCAGTTTTTATTTTAAGCATTTAGTGTCATTGTCCCTGAAGTACAAGAATCTTACTAGATGGGAAAGACCTGAATACTTTGACTTTAAACTGATTTTTAACTAGGTCTATAAAACAACACCAAAATTTGGACCCAGAGAATGCCTGCAAACAGGTGAGATAGGAGGGGTACACCAGCCAATCTATTCTCACGCATGTGGGGCAAGAACCTAGCTGCTGGATGACCAATGGAACTGAATTCACTAGGGAAAGATGCTGAGGAAAGCTGGATCTCCCTCATTGTAATTACAGACTTGAATGTGAAAACACAGTGAGAGAACAGAGAAGCACAAATAACTGTGAGTCACAACATTAAGCAGGGTGCTCCTTCCTCACCAGGAAATGGGAGATCCCGTATCCTGCCATTTGCAGAAAAATTTAGCACTTAGCTCTTGGAATTATGCCTGTTTTGTCTCCTCCACTCAATTCAAGAAGAATGTGATGTGGGTTGATTTTCCTAGGGTGAGCAGGTGCCATGTCCTGGTCTGTGGGCAGTTAGTTCTCAGGGATTCAGTGGCTCTCGGAGGGAGTCACACACCTCACCTAGGTAAGCTGTGCACTCTCAGCAACCAGCAGAAAAATCTTTAGTGTTTGGGAATTTTTGTTGTTGGTGTTGCTATTTACCTCACAGGTATTCATTAACAATTTTAATTTTAGGTAGTAGGTTTATAACAGCTTCATACATATTTAATTTGTGCTATATTTAAATAAAGAGAATGTGTGAATTCAATAAAAACTACAGTAAATTACAACAAGTAACAGAAACCTGGCTCACATGAAACTGGTTTGAAAATTACACATGATATTTAATTTATTTAACCACATGCATGAAAACAATCTGTGTCAAGAATTTTGGTGGAAATTATCCATCTTACAGAGTTTCCAAACATTTTCAACTGAAATATAAAACTACCCAGTTACCAAGCTAGGAAATAGAGAGTGTCTCTATGAAGAGAAAATGAGCAGGTTCTGAATTCCTTCAGGACACATTTTCCCCAATGGCAGCCCTCGCCACCACCAGGCTTCCCGGGGTCCTCAGAGCAATCCTATTTTTAGTAGACAATGCTGTGTCTGAGCCACACATCCTGCTCTTTTCCCCAGCGGTGATTGTGGTATCTTCTGAGAATTGTTTAGCTCTTCATTATCCTTCCTTTGAATGGATGGGGAAGTGATTTTCAACGGTTGATGACCTGGCAGATTGTTTTGTGTCTGAGATGTACTAATTGCCGAGTCCTTTGTGCACCGGAGCTCAGGTTTCATCTCCAGTGCCCCTTTTTCTCAAATCCCCTATTTGGTGTTGTAGCACAGAATAAAGACACGAATTTGAGGAAGAGGTGGTGGATTATGGAGAAAATAAAAAGAGGATGAATGGAAATGATCTTGCAACATCTCAAAGGGAAATGCTTTTAGTGTAAAAGCAGATTGATAATCTTGTATTGCTGTAACCACGACTTTGGGGATTTCTGGAAGTTCCACTTCCGAAGTAGAGACAGATACAACACATAGATTTCAGGTGATGCTTCCCCCTCAGGGACACCTCCAAGAGGAAAGAAGCTGTAGGAAACAGCAGGGCAGGGACAAGGAAAAAAGGGGGTATGAAATTAGCACTAACCACGTGTTTCCTTGCTCAGAAGAACTGACAGCCATCACACAAACACAAACAAGAAAACAATAATTTAAAAGACTGTTTTTAAAGGGACAAGTTTGGATTTGAAAAGAATAGAGGCATTATCTCTGCATAATTATATTTAGGAATGGCTTATATTCCCATTTTCCCTGTTTTTGTGAACTAGAATTTTTAATTTTCTACAATACTTCTTGTTTTGGCAGGAAATTAAATAGAAATCTAGTGAGGGCACGTCATTTTAATGGAGAATAATTTGGAATCATCACAATGTTTCAAACTTGAAGAGATGGGATGGGAGACACAACCCTAAGGTGGGTGCCCAGAGGGGAGCAAGGAGAGCCTGGTGTAGATTCCTGACTCAGCAGGGAAACACTTCCGGTGCCTCTTAAACTGTTAAACATTCCTTGTCTTTCACGATTTGTCTGCAAGTCTTTCTCCAATGGTTGTCAACAAAAACCACAACAGAATGTGGCAAAATCAGGCATCTAGATAGGTGTGCTCAGAGGGTGAGCCCTTAAGTCCCAGGAGTTAAGATGGCGTGGGGAGGTTCTGAAGAGTGGGCAGGTCTGGCTTTTGAGGTGCTTGATGCACAGATTCCCAGCCTCCAGAGCCTCTAGAAGGTGGTGGTTGCTTTCACACTAATGGGATTTGCTTCCCGCAGAAGACAAAGGAGGGTCGCATTCAAGAGCTGTTCTCCCCTCTCCTGGGCTGCACGTTAGCTACAGGGGACATGAGTGCCTGGTCCACACTCCTTCAAACCCTCCCACCCCAGTGGACTTACTTTGCCTAGAAGTTGCCTGTCACCAGGAACAGCATGTGACTATTCAAATGCCGCAGATCTCAACAAACACTGAAAAACTTAGAATATGCAGCGTGTGGGGGTCAAGGTTACCTAGAGAAATCCAGAGATTTTTGCACAGTATCTCCTCCCCCCATGCCCACTCTCCACCCCCTCCTCTCGCCCCCAATAAACCGTGTTTTATCAAAATTACAAAGAGAAAGGAGATAGGGAACATTTGTTTTCTCGGGAAGGTAAAAGAAAATAATGATCCCTGGAAACTCCTTCGAGTTGCAAGGAGACTGCAGGAAGGCTGGGGCTGTTAGGAAAGGGATTGCTTTGTTTTATTGTCCCTGGGGCCTGTTTTTCAGTGTGGAGGGAGCTGTGTATTTTCCCAGTCCGCTGGCAAGCCATGCAGTATCTCTGACTGGCTGCCTCCTGGGAGGGACACCAGAGGGGGGATTGTTCCCGGATTGCAGGACAGCTTGTAACTCGGAATCCCCGTTGGAGATTGTACTTTGTAGCTGTGTGTCAGTCAGTGGGAAGATGAAAGAGGCCACTTCTTTTCAAGCAATTTGAATTCATTTCCTCATAATGAGTTGGAGGGACCGGCAGCCAGACTGAACTCAGCTGAGATGCTGTGGAGTGAATTTTCCAGGGTGGAGGAAAGGGAAGCTGAGGTAAAGGAGCTCAGTGTCAGTCTGGCAGCCGCTGCTACCACTACTACCAAATGTTGACCTGCCTCCTTGTAGGTCTATTTCTTAGGGTCGTTTGTCCTGACTCCAGGATCCATATTTTGAGAACATAAGGTCAAAGAATATACATTCCTATCCCACCCAGGTTTTAAAATAAAATTCCAGTGTACAGACACTGACACCCAACAAAAGTATAAGGCAGCCATGATAGTCTCTTACACAAATTCTCATCAAGGGCTGACAGGCGACAGGTGACAAGTTTGACTGTGTGTTTCCTGACAGACATAAAGAAAGTGAATGAGTATTGTGGCTTGTAGACAACAGGACAACAACCCTGGACCTTTTTCCTTGGCCATTTTAGGTGTTTTTAAATCACCCTAAGAGACATTAAGAATGTAGACACACAGCTAGTATTAATTTGGGAAACAATGTCTCATCGAAAGACAAAAGAGGAAGAAAAGAAAAAGTTATAGTGATTACAGCCTTGCAAAAAATTTTGACACATTTCTGGAAATAAGAAAAATGTAAACATGAAGGATGTTTAAAGGCACATCTGTCTGGCTTAAAAAATAATTGCAGGGGTTTTTTTGTAAAAAATAAGATCTATGTCATTTTCAAAATTTGGTTAGAGAATGTACATTTACAGCATATATTGACATTTCTGATTGTACATCATTTTGCAGCCAATAAAGCTATAGAAATGTATTATTGGGGCAGGTCCTTCCACAAGAGCAGAGTTAAGCATTAATTTGTCAAACTTGTTTTAGAATTCATCTCTCAACCCTCATGCAGCAGCTTATTGGATTTGTGTCTGACATCTAATTGGCAGTTTTCCTGACGTAACGAATGAGCACACCTGTGCTGTTGTGCGTGTTGAGGCAACAACACGGTGATGGTAAGTAAAGAGCCACCGAAGATGGCCACCAGAGTCAGAGAACTCAGCCCACAGACGCCCCAGAGAGTGGGAGGGCCAGAGCCAAGTTCTCACTTGGAACTCTGCACAGCATCTTCGTATTGGAGTATGCCCATTCGAACTCCTTGCAGAGATATTCCAGTACATCAACAGAATTGGATGTGTATAATTGGAAAAATAAAATTCCTCTTTTTGTTAAAAGGGAGAAAAACTTAAAATGTTTAGCCATACTCAAACCATCTGGGGAGCTTTGCATGTGGCAGTCAGCCAAGAAGCAAATGCATTTGAACCTGCGCTGGCCCCACCATACATCTGCCGGGTGTGGGTCCACTTCTTTTCCTATGGGAAGTACTCCGCACCTGTTGAATGAAGGGCGACATGAGTGCCAAGTTATAGATTTTTGAGGAAAGAGAGTGTCCCTATCCTATAAAGTCTAATCATCTGAATTTTGAAAGAGGCATTCTCCAAAAAATAACTGCCATAAATGTTGCCTGTGAATTGATTTTAGAATGATGTTGGAGAATTAAGTCACGTGGAAAGAGGAAAAACTCTAGGCAGCTTCTTTATCCAGGTTCTATGATACATTCCTCCACAGAGATGCCCTTTTCTCATTCCCAAATTTCTTTTGCTGGGGTTCACAATGAACACATGTAGATGGTGAAGAGATCCTCCTTCATCAACAGACTCATGGAAACTAAGAGTCTTGATCCTTGTTCTCCTAGCCTCAGAAACACATGAGATCACTCAATCCTCATACTGAGAACAGCCCACTTAAAAGTAGCATTTCCCAACTTTTTATGTGTTCTTAATGAGTTATTTTGCTGAATTATCAATGGCATCGAATCTAAGAGTCTTGTGGAATGATTTAAGAAAACTCAACTTTAAATAGTTTGCAAAAGTTTGCATTTTAATTTGTGAACATTTGCCCCAAAATAACATATTTTTCCAGTCATATAATTTTAGAATGATATTGGATGAACTTTTTATACCTGAAAATGAGAAATTTGAGAACACAGAATCAAATTAAAATGTTTATTCATTTGTTCATAGGACAAACTGACATCTAGCTTGTCCCATGAAGGAGAACTGACGGGGCTGGAGGGGCAGTTCCTGCAGAGAGAGACTCCAAATGTCACAGGAAAGATGAATCAGCCAAACAGCCGTACAAAAGTATGAAATGGCAAACTCGAGGATAGTTAAGTAAAAATCAGTTGTCACTACGGTATTGCATAATAAGGAACTTAAAATATTTTGAGGGCCAGGAAAGGTCTTCCAGCCAACGACATTTAAAGTAATTGAAACAGATGATTGGGGCCAACCAGGAAGAGGATCCCAGAGGGAATGCATTTGTTTTGTAAGATGGACAAAAGCATGGGTTTGTAGTTAGAAAAAAATAAAAAACCAAAAAAAAAAAAGATTGACAGATGGTGGGTAGACAGATGATAGATAGATAGATAGATAGATAGATAGATAGATAGATGATAGATAGATAGATGATAGATACATTGATGATAGATACACAGATGATAGATAGAAACACAAATAGATAGATGATAGATATGTAGATACATAGATGATAGATAGAAACAGAGATAGATAGATAGATAGATAGATAGATAGATAGATAGATAGATAGATAGATAGATAGGTAGATAGATACCAGTGTACCTGAGGCACAGTGGATGAAGAAGAGTCTGGTGGGCTGCAGAGAAGGGTCTCTGGGTAAAAGCACTTTCTGTGAAAGCAAGTGGTCCTGAGTTCAAATCCTCAGCACACATGTGAAAAGCAGGCATGGTTGGTCATGAGTGACTGTCACACAGTACTGGGGACTTAGCGTGGAAACAGGAGAATCCCTTTCCTGGATCTAACTGACTGAAACATTAAGCATCCAATTCATTGTGAAACTGTGTGTCAGCAAATAAGGAGAAAGGCTATAAAATAAGATACCCGATCCTCTTGTCTTTCTTTGCAAACATGTACCCATATGCCTTTCCTCCCATCACACATGTGCACTCATGCTCATGCACACACACACACACACACACACACACACACACACACACACGCCTGTTTATACACATGTGCACACACATGCATGTATGCACACACATATTCACACACATGCATAGAGGATGAAATAAAATGAAGCCAGAGATCAAGACAAAAGTTGCTTCCTCAGAACCAATGTAAGGAGCTTTAAAGACTTTGGCTCCAAGTTTTAGTAACTGAAGAATTCTCAAAATTTTCAGCTGAGACATAGATTTTTCACAAGTTACACTTAGTATCAGGCTTACTAGTCTGGATAAGTAGTTAGCCCTTTTTCCTCCAAATATATATGTATTCTATTTTCATTTTTCTCTCTGTGTATATACATACATGGGCATATACATATGAATTCGAAATTTACTGTGAACATTTATGGGATTTGACTTTATACCTAACATGAGTCCATGGATATGTCTCATCTCCTCATCCTACACATGCACACACACACACACACACACACACACACACACACACACTATGTTCTAGTATGAACACACCAAAATATATTAACTCCTTTTGCTGGGTTTTGGATCATTGAATATTGCTGCATATTTCTTTATGACTTCCAGCTTTTAAAAAAGTGCTAAATTACAAATTCAGAATTTTTTTTAAGTTCACTTATTGATTTTCATTGGCAAAATGCTTTCAGGAAAAGCCACATTAATTCAAATGCCTTCCAAGCATTTACAGGTATGCCCATCTGGCTGTAACTGTGCTAAATTGGTAGGTAAAATAGTAGGTTGCTTTAGTTTTCTTTTTTATTTTTGAGGCCTTAAAATTTGATCTGATATCCAAGGCAGCTTATGTATTATGGACGATGCTTCATAGTCATTCCAACATTACACATTTTACCTTACTTATTTTTATATGTTTATGAGATCTGAAAATGGTGCTATGATTTCAGCTTTTTAAATGTTTGCTTATTATTGTATGAAACATGTTCTCCATCTAGAGCTGGAGCTTATGTGTTGCTGGATTTGGCAAGGTACATAAAAGATTTAACTTCACAGCGATGCTGCCTCTGGCTTCTGAGGTGTTTGTTTTTCCTTGTATCTGTCTGATAGATCACCAATGTGCTCAATTAATCTTGCTGATTCTAACAGCTAAAACCTTCTTCAATGCCTTTATATCTTCAAGTAAAGTTCTATTGCGTCCTCCAACTTACTGTGTTATTATTGAAGATCTCGGCTCTCATATGCATATCCTCCTGACTGCATGACAGATTAACTTGAACAAAATGCCACAGACTTTTTAATGGACTTTCCCCCTGATAAATTTATTGTTGAGGACTTAAAATCTTTGGATATTTCTCACCTGGTGAAAATGTATCATCATTCCATTGACATGAACAGTTTATGTCATCCAGTAAAGTTTTGTTATTTTCTACATAAAGATGTCATATTTCTTGCTAGAGTTTTGTCCACATATTTTACTTTCTGTAATTGTGTTCACTTGTTTATGTTATAATATTAACAGAACTGTTGGTGTCACCATGGTGTATAGTGATACTTTATTTGTGCTGTAACAAATAAAACTTATCCAGGGATCAGAGAACAGAACAGCCACTAAATCAGACATAGAGGCCAGGCAGTGGTGGCATACACCTTTAATCCTATCACTCGGGAGGCAGAGATCCATTTGGATCTCTGTGAGTTCAAGGGCACACAGGAAATAGAACCAGGCAGTCTTGGCATACACCTTTAATCCCAGCACTTGAGATCTCATGTCTTTGCTTGGGAAGGACACACACCTTTAATCTCAGGAAGTGATGGCAGGAAACAGAAAGGTACATAAGGTGTGAGGACCAGGAACTAGAAGCTTTTTAAGCAGTTCAACTGAGACCCTCAGGGGTGAGGACTCAGAGGCTTTCAGTCTGAAGATTTGTGGAAACAGGATCAGCTGAGGAGTTTTCGGGGTGAGCTTGGCTGTGGCTTTTTCTGTTTCTCTGATCATTCAGTATACACCCCAATATTTGGCTCTGTTTTGTTTTTTGTTTTTTTATTAGTGAGACCATTTAGCAATTCGTGTTACACGGTATTTTAAAAACATGCCGTTCTTATCACCAGGCTCTTCACGTGTTTATAAATCTCCAGGTTAACAATTTCTCAGCTCTCTGGAGACAGAAAATGTGCTTTAGAATTGCACCCTGGGTGACTCCCTGGGTGACGTCAGCTGGATATCGCTCTAACACAGAGGGAACACTCATTTCAATAAGAAGGCCTCTAATTCAAGTTTTGCACTGCAAATATAACCCATACAATTTGCATATGCCTCAACAGAAGAATCTACTCAATTATTTGTTTATAGTAATTAATTTGAGATTATTAAAATAAACATAAAGCTAGTATAAGAAGATTAAAATTCATATCTATTTGTATAGAGTAAGACCACTAGAAATTCTCTTCCTTAATTGCTTTAAAAGAAAAAAAGTCAGCTGGACACATAAAAATATTTGTAAAGTTATGCCCCTGCATTTTATAATCATAAAAATCAACTGGGACTATGTAGGGTGGGGCAGGGGACAGGAGAGAACTGGGTAGAGAATGTTCCTGAATATCCATGGATTCAGTGCAGTGTGATGAACAATAAAGAGATTAAAATGGTACCAATGCACATATAATGCTAAGAAAACACATATTGTCCCATCTGCAGCACAGCAGGCATCAGTTATAAAGGCGGTAGTGGCTTACACAGCAGCAAATATGGCAGATACACAACAAAAATGCACCAAAATATTAATAAGATAACAATGTGTGTCGTAAGATTGAAGATATTTTATTTGCTCTTCCTGGTTTCTGATATGGTCTTTGTGTGTGTGTGTGTGTGTGTGTGGGTGTGTTTCTGTATGCCCTTATGAATGCACATGTTCATGTGTTCATGTGCATGCATTTAGGTGTGTGCAGGTACATGTGTGTGTACAGGTACACACATGTGTGCATATGCATCTGGGAACCAAAAGAGAACCTCGGGTACCATTTCTCCAGTGATGTGTACTTGCTTTTTGTGGAATAGGGTATCTCACTGGCTGCCTGGCCAACCCAGGGATTGCCAACTCTAGAAGTACAGGTGTGAGCCCCCAGTCTTGGCTTCCTTATTTTTCACATTTGCTTATTGTGTGTATATAATTGTGTGGGTGTGGGGGTGACATGTAGAGATTAAACTCAGGTCTTCAGGATAGAAAGCACATGCCCTTACCCTCTGACCCATCTTTCTGGCCCTATGCCTAGTGTTTTCCACATGGGTTCAGGGATCAGATGCAGGTCTTGCTTGCAAGAACTTTACCCACTGAGCTATCTACCAGCCCTTGATAGGCTACTAAAGGTTGCATTTCCTAGTGGAAATGGAAGGGAAAGGGAGGGGAGGGAAGAAAGGAAGTGAGGGGAGGGGAAGAGAGAGAAGGGAAGGGAAGTGGGGAAGGGGGAAGGGGGAAGGGGAAGAAAGCCAGTCACTAACATTTTTATAGCAAATCTACTGGAAGATTTTAGCTATAAGACCTTAAAACCCAAGAACTTGGGAGCCAAAGGCCAGCATTCATTACATCAGGGGTGCTTTAGAATCTTAGGCTTGTTTCCTTCTAACACCCAAGCACTCAAAATTATTTGCCAATACCATCTTGTTGTTAGACGAGTCCCTTAAAGCCTCCCTTTCACCCAATAAGCTGTTCCTTATGAGAAAAGACTTTTACATGTAAAACGCTAGCAGTGTCTCTTAATTCTAGGGAAAATGCTTCACTCTATTTTGAGTGAATATGTGTCGTCAGATCTCAGAGTACATATGTAGATTGTGGCACAGGGGAACAGTTAAGAGAGAAAAGTCAATTACAAAGCACTGGGGGTGTTTTATCTACTAGACACTAAGGAACACGAAGGGACATGCATTTTTTTCCCTGGTTGGATGCACAGTTGGCCAGTGCTTTCAATGGACAGAATGAACAATTGTTTTGGATTTCTCTACAAACCATATCTTTTTTTATTCAAGATACAAGGATAGCAATGGTAGTCTATAAGTCAAATAGTTGCTCTAAATCATACTGAAAGCTGCCTCTCCTAAAAATCCTGTTTTTCCCTGAGGGACCCTGAATTTAGCTGTTGTCTACCAAGTTGTAAGAAAACTAACGAACACTCATATTAAAAGCAAACAAGTGAGATGTGGTTGGTGCCGTGTACCACCAACTCTTGCTGTTGTGTCTCGATGGCCTTATAAATCATGTAAATAAGTACAACAAACATCTACCGACCGATTCCCTAATACCCGGGGCCTGTAGGTCCATCACTGAGATGACATGTTGAAGTTGGCTTAAGAAAGCAAAAAGTATGTCATATGTCAACCCCTGCCTTCCATCAAGTTTAGAGTGGCATGTCTTCCCTGGCGTGGTGGCCGAGTGTAGTGGCACGTGGAACTTTAATATGACTGCTTTTGGCTGGCTCAGCATTCTTGAAAAATAAATAGACTTTTCAGTTTGTGATTGAAAGGGTTAAATAGTACCAATTCATTACCGCTCACAAAAGGATTTATTTTGTTCTCATAAATCAGTTTTATTCCACATTTTTATTTTTCCCCTGGGTGAGCAACTCCAATTGAAATCAATACAGGTGCAAGTGACACAATCAATCTAGATATTTGATTATGGATTAGAGATTCCCTGGGTCTGCTTTTCAGTCATTTTCTTTCTGATCATCTCCCTGAAGAATTGCATATTCTTATTGGCATCTCTGAGTTATGGATGTGTTTAAAAAGCAGATAATTGTCGTCATCATAGTAATAATCATTTGTATACCAGCATTGTAAGCCCCCCCAATGAGCAAAGACTGAAAGATACAAACTTTTTAAATATCCCACTATATCATTAGACTGTCTAAATTTCTCAATATTTTTCTTCAAATGAGTCAAGTTTTAAAATAACATTTTTTTTAAACAACAACCTGGTCATTTGTGGCAATAAGCTGCATTCTTAGGGCACTGTGAAGCAAGAAGATAACTGTGTCCTAAGACAGAGGTGTTGTCTGTTTCTACACATTTAGTTTAGAACTGTACCACACCAACTTCTCTAGGTTAACAATGAAACAACAGTTAAGGGAAGTTAAACGTCTCTGAATGGATCCAAGCTGGTTCTTTTCATTTCTATAATTACCCAGACTGGAAAGACACCATCTGTGGGATTGAAAAGAGAAAAGTGGTCCAACTTTAAATTGCAGAACAAAATTGATTAAGTTGTTGCTCGAGAGGCCAACATTTATATAGCAGACTCTCTTTGCTTTACAAACAGATTTATATCTTATGACCTTTACACATTGAAGGCTTATTTGGGGACTCTTGGTACCATATTATAGTTGCCATTATGGCCACTTGTTCATTCCTAAACCAATTTTTTTGCACAAGTTAATTAAAGCATTTAGTAGCTCACTCTAAAAAATACATGTAATAAGGCAGGACTTGGTGTGTGTATTTGCTTCTCTTCTTAAGTGTGAAGGCATGAGCAAATCTGCATTTCCTACTTGCAGCAATGTTCTAGTCTGGCATAGCCTTTTCTTCTTGTCTGAAGATGTCGTACTTTCCTTAGACATCCGGGCTCTCCCATGACCTTGTTTTACAGAAATTATCAATGCTATTAAAATGTATTTAATGTAGAAAAAGAAAAACATCCCACTGCTAAATAATGCATGCTAACAAGCGGTGAACTTCCTCTCAGACCTTTTAGGTCATGGATAGTGTTTTAGTAGCAAACAACAGGAAGCATTGTAGCGGTCTTGGAATCCAGGGTCTTCGGAAGCTGTGGGGAAGTTAGACTTGTATGTACACAGATTCCACAGGCAGCATCGCCCAGGCCAGCTGCACACGAGACAGCGGACACTAGGGCAGCCTCTCTGGTAGTCAGATACCATCACACAGTGATCCTGAGAAATCACAGCTTGACTTCTGCATCCTCAACAGCTCTAGAGCTATCTGGAATTGTCTCCAGCCATTGGTTCTCTCCATCAAGCTTTGCATTCTATGAGTGGAAACATCTAATTGGCAAGTTGATGGTCATGGGCCCTTCGTCTTCTCCCACAGCCTTTCAGTCACAGCAAACCAGCAAGCTGACTCAGATCCTCCTGGAACAAAATGATATTCCTGGCCACTTTCTTCCTGTGGGATGAGAATGTTATGAATGTTATAATGCTGGATCTTTCTCTTGATGGATGGCGGTTCCAGCAAAGCTTTTCATCGCTCTGTCCTTTTGTTTTTTAGCATCTAACTAGTTTCAACTAGATTATTTACTAAATACTTAATAAGGATTTCTGTTTGCTTGCTTGCTTTTGTTTTTGCCTTTTTGGTTTTATTTCCAGTGTTCCTCTGTCTCTGAGATATTTCCTTTCATCTTTTAAGGTGATTGTTGTAGAATAATCTTTTTGTACACTGTGAAGATGTGTCACTCTGATTGGTTTAATAAAAAGCTGAATGGCCAATAGCTAGGCAGGATTTCCAGGCACAGAGGATGCTGGGAAGAAGAAGGGCAGAGTTGCCGTCCAGATGGAGAGGAAGCAGCATGGGGAGTAGAGAATGAAGGTAACCAAACCACATAAAAGAACATAGATTCAAAGATATGGGTTCATTTAAACTATATGAACTAGTTAGGAACAAGCCTAAGCTATCGACCAAGCTTTCATAATTAGTAATAAGTCTCCGTGTCATTATTGGAGAACCTACAGAGCCAGTGAAAAAGTCCAACTGCAGGTGATTATCTCTCCACTCACACCCCAGGCTACATGATTGCTTCATCTTTTATGTTTCTTTATGGGCAGGACTGATGTTCTGAACTTGACTGTGGTGATACTTTATTTGTGCTGAAATGTGATATTTTATTTGTATGTTAATAAATAAAGTTTGCCTGGAAATCAGAGGTCAGGGAGCCATAAACAGAAGTCAGGTGGTGGTTGCCCATGCCCTTAATCTGATCACATGGCAGGCAGAGTTTCTGTGTGGTCAAGGACACAGCCAAGCATGGTGACATGAGCTTTTAATCCCAGTACCAACCATAGAGACCTGGAGGTCTGTACAGACAGGCAGTGATGAGGAAATCATGTGGCTGAGAGTAGAGCCAATGAGAAAGCAGAACAGGAAGGCAATAAAAACACAAGTTAGACAGGAAGAAGCTCTCTCTGGGGAAGTGATGGCAGTGAGGTGGTAAGATAAGGTAGTCGTGACTCTTCGCTAGTTCTCTGATCTCTTTGGCTGTTACCACTGTATTTGGCTCTGTGTTTCTTATTTAATAAGACTGTTTAGAAATTCATCTACACTTGACCTTCTTTGGCTTACAGTTGGTCTTCTATCAACCTGAGCTTTGAATGTTCTCTGAGCCCTGCATATTCTCTTAATGTACTTGTCTGTTGCTATGGGATAATGTTCTTGCACACTGTAGAGATTTGTCAGTCCTATTGGTTTAATAAAACACTGATTGGCCAGTAGCCAGGCAGGAAGTATAGGTGGGGTGACCAGACTAGGAGAAGGCTGGAAAGAGGAAAGGCAAGGATGGAGTCCCCAGCCAGATGCGGAGGAATTAAGATGAAAATGCTGGACTGAGAAAAGGTACCAAGCCATGTGACTAAACATAGACAAGAATTATGGGTTAATTTAAGCATAAGAGTTATTTAGTTATAAGCCTGGGCAATAGGCCAAACAGTTTATAATTAATAAAAGCTTCTGTGTGTTTATTTGGGACTGAACAGCTGCGGAACTGGACGGGACAAAAACTTCCATCTACAATCTGTTGCTTGGGAGGATAGAATAAGGTAGAGATTAGAGAGAGAGTCAGACAGAACCTGTGGAATTTAGTTCATTCTGGTGTCCAATTAAGTGTTCTCTGAGGATGCACCCACTGTCACCTCCCATCCACCTCCCACTCCTGGACTCTTGACTTCTCAGCCAGTACGAAGCTCCCCAGGACAGGCAGCTCTGTCTCCATATGACAGTCAGCTCTGACTCCACAGGATAAGCATCTCTGACTGACTGACCTCCCACTTCTGAAAACTCTCTGGCTGAATGCAGAGGCTAGGCATATTCTCAGTATTTTCCTTGGTTTCTATGTGGGCTCTGCAAGAGCTGTGCAGTTGTGTTTGTTCAGCACAGAGGCTTGTCTTACCTGCCTTCCACATCTAATGACATCTACAGAATGACTTCCCTTCCTCTCCTCCCCCTCCCCACCCTTTCCTTTTGAGATAAGGTCTCACTCTATAGCCCAGCTGCCCTTGAACTCACTTTATAGCCTGAGTTGGTCTCAAACTCAGGATGGTCTTCCTACCCCAGCCTGCTAAACAGGAATGACAGCTATGTGTCATCATGCTGACCGCTCCATACTTTCATCTTCTCATTTTCATGATTGCCCCATCAGAACCTTTAGCTGCTTTGTTAACCTTTTTTTTTTTTTCTCTCTCCGGTTTTCTTCTGATTTGGCTAGACATTTGGGAAGGATGGGCGACTTTGGTGGTGCTGAATTTATCATCCTTCTCCCCAAACACATTTTTAGAGTTCACAAGTGATCCCCAAATCTCTCCAGAAAGGTAATTTGCAGTCACATATTTAGAAGTTTTATACACAGACTGGAAGGTGCATCTGTGATCCCTGTTCCTGGTCTCATGCCCTTGTGAAAAGCCTTCTCTCACTGTGGTCAAAATCTGTGACTTGCTTCTAATTAGCGGAATGGTACAAAGGAGGTGGGCTGTGACTCCTGTGGGCTCCCTGAAAAAGATTAGAAGCCACCTTGCTGGGAAATGATGTCCCTGGCATTGCAAAAGGCCATCCTGGGGAGACCCTCACCATGAGACCTAGAAGAAAGGCCTCATTAACAAGCAGCCAGTGACCCAAAGCAACCAATGCTACCAAGAAACCAAGACCCTCAGACCAGGCAGCCTGCAAGGTCCAGATACTGCCAACCTGCACTGAAAGGCAGTCTTTCCTCTTTAGAACCTAGAAGTGGGGCTTCTGGCCCAGCAACACATTGATTGTCCCACTTTTGAGACCCTCTGCTAAAGAGCTGGTAAGGTGTGGCAAGTCTTAGACCACGAGGTCCTAAGCATGGGTAGCTCTGAGCTGCTGCTGGTGGTGGTAATCCTGATACATCACGGTAAGGCACAAGAAGTATAGGAGCCCTGACAGCCTGTCTCTCAAAGAAAACTGATAAAAGTCCTCAGAAAAGCTATACAATCCCCACCCGATGCTACACTCCTTAGGGAGCTGCCATCCTTAAACTGAGGATGCTTTGCAAGCACATATAAAACCTCACAGTTAAAGTCTAAATTCTTGGCTGTCATGAAACAGCAGTTGGTGATGGCCAGTGCTCTGGGATCAATAATGGCAGTTGGATTTTCCAGTTGATCACAGTGGCATAAAAGATTAGGCCCCTGTATGTTAGGTGTCTGTATGTTCGTCGTGTATGGAAGGACTATGCAGGAACGCTACCAGGAAACATTCAAAAGAATTGTGTGCATGCCCACTGGTGTGGAAGCTAGGGACCACTTTCTGTGACTGGAACTCACTTGCCCAAATCACTCTTGCACTTGCCCATTTGGAATTTGTTGTTGAAAAATGGAGAGAAAACCATCAAAGTAGGACAATAAGTCTGACTTTTCAGATTATAACATAGTTGACGAAAACAGATCCCACTGTCCAAATCTCGACACCTTTCCACCAGGCTTTGTTCTGAAGGCAGTTTTAGGTTGATAGCACCACTGAGAGTGTCCAAAGCATTAGCACATCCGCTTGATCTTCCACTCACTTCCGATGTTAGTAACATGATGTCCACTTGGGAAAACAAGACTATGGAGCAGAGAAGAGGCCAGATGGAGACAAACTGTGCCCCTGAGGACTCTTTTAATGAATGACTTAAGACACTTAAAAGGTCCCAGTGTCCTAGTCTGATAAAGCAACCGACCGGACAGGACAGGAAGAGTCTGGACATGACAGAGCCGTTGCTGAGCTCACACCAGAGCAGCCTGAACATGCAACCTCCATTGCATTGATGAGATATTGTGTGTATTTATTCCCCATCGTAGAAGTGTCACGCTGCAGAGTGACTAATTTAAAGAGCAATCAAAGGAGTAGACCTTTTACCTGATGGCAACTAATTAAAATCACATAGAATAATCACAGGAGTGGCAAGAAGTATGATATATTCACAGGGCGCTGTCCTCAGAGGACTAAGCAGTTCCCAGGCAAGTTCTTTCTTCCTCTTTTGAAATGTTAGGTTAAAAAGAAAGAGAGCTAGGAGGGGTATATGGAAGGGTTTGGAGGGAGAAATGAGGCGATTATAATGCCAAAAAAATAAAAGAAGAAAACAAAAGCTATGAGCTAAGGATGCAGAGAGGTTGGCCAAGCACTTGCCTAGCATGTATGAAACCCTGGATTCTGTCCCCAGCACAGAGTAAACCAGGCCTGGTAACACAGCCTGTGAGTCCAGTACTGTGGAGGTGCAGGCGTAAGGGTCAGAAGTTCAAGTCCATTGTCAGTGACACCACAAAGTCAAGACTACCTGGGGGGGAAATGAAACTTAAAGAAAAGAAGAGAGGGGAGAGGATAAAGGAGAGAAGAGGGAGGAAAGAGAGACAGACAGACAGACACTAGGTAAGTAGTTTCCGATAAGCATTTTGTGTGTGATCACATGCTTATCTCCAGTTCAGAGGTTGCTGAGTCCATATATAAGTTACAAAAAGAACTCCCAGCACCTTTGAGACCCCTTCTACTCAGAGACCTATAGCATGATGAAACTTGGAGAATACACTTTGTGAGAGAAATCATCTGCAATAGCATCTCCGTGAAGGAGAAGCAAAGGTGTAAATACTAGCAATTGCTGTTTAGAGTAGCCTGGCGTCCTGAGCACCATCAAGTGCCAGCTCACCTTGCCACCACGACCTGCTGTATGGCCTTCCATGCCTGTTTTGTTTTTTTTTTTGGGGGGGGGGGCGATATTGGCAGAGTGCAAAGGGATTGGGACAGATGGAATACAACATCTCTAAAATTGAGACCTCAATATGGTAGAAATGCAGTTTGGTTTTTTTTTTTTTTTTGTAGCCGGAAATAGGAAAATTAGTTAACACCTTTTCTACCTTGAGGTCTAATTGGATTCAGACAGGGGCCGGTTTGAAGCAGCACCAAGTGTGACATATGAAATCATCACAAGCTTTGGTTTGTTCGCTGTCATTTCTCATTATGGTCTCCGTCTGGAGAATGGATTCATGTTGTGCCATTTTCTGTTCTTGTTACCGTTTTTGTCACATGAATAAGATATCAGGGTGTTAATGCCTGGCATGCAGTATTGGTTTGGGATGCCGTGTGCGACTGTGCTGACCTTTGCAATATTATGTATTCTGATTGGTGGTTCATCTCACCTCTTTCCTACAAGTTAATAAGGCTGTAAAAAGGAAGAGAACAGAAATGGCCAGCCAGTCAAATTATAGAATATTGAAAAGGTCAGAGCAGTACGGCACAGAGGAAAAAAATTATGGAATATATGGTGCATTAAAATTTTTGTGACAATGAACATTACAAGAATGAGAAAGGATACCCACTTACGTGATTTCAATCAAGAAAATCCCACAGGACGCTATCCCAGGATAGTAATCATCTTTACATCCTGCATATGACATACAAAAATACCTACTTCTGCTGGTTCTCACTTAACAAAATAATTTCACAGACAATATTCTGTTATCCCACAAATAAGAACATCGAGGTATATCAATGCCTAGGAAATGGGCATTGACACTATTAGCAGTTTAGGAGGGCTGGGAACTGAGGCAGGAGCAGCAAATGAACCTGTTGGCCACATGACACGCACTGCGATTGTTTCCTCCTCTAACTCTCTTTCTTCAAAGAGAGGAAAGTAGAACTAGATGATATAAGATATTTGAAGACGCCACAAAATTTGGAATATCCTGAAATAGCAGTGTGGGGGTTCTCTTTTTAAAGGATTGACCTATTTTGTTTTTTATGTATATAGTGTTTTGACTTTATGTAAGCCTGTACACCATGTCTGTGCCTTTGCCTGGTGCCCAGGAAGCTAGAAGAAGGTGTCATATCACCAGGAACTAGAGTTATAGACAGTTATTAGCTCCCAAGGATATTCTGTGGCCTGAAAAATGTCTCAGTGGTCAAGAGCACATAAAGTTCCCAGCACTCTCCTGCCTGTAACTCCAGCTCTAAGGGAACTGATGACTTCTGGCCCTTTTGTACACACATGCATATACCCACACATACACACATAAAAACAATAGTAGTAATAAGATATCAGTTCTATGATCTATACAAAACTAGTCCCCTCCTCGTGATGTAATAGGACTGTGTCTAGTCTCTGCACCATCAATGAGAGACACAGGAGAAGACATAGTCAAAAAATCTGAAGCTATTATTGTCCTAGATGCCACAGTGATCAATGATAACTCACTTTAAAATTCATTCACGCATATGTCAAAATTTCTCATACAACAGTTGTGATGGATTTTGTAGGCTTCGAAGATAGGTCCTGTTTGTTAGCTTTATACTCTCTTTATATGGCTAATTTACTAACAGAATAAACATTTTACAGCCTACAGCCAGAGTCTAAAGCTTTACCAGCTAGAAAGCCAAGTATGGTCCAGCTACTTCTAGTAGACAGATGAGCTGGGATCATTACTTTAAGAGTAGCTGAACTGTTGGCTGGAGAGAGAGCTCAGTATTTAAGAACACCTGCTGCTCTTGCAGAGGACTCAGGTTCTGTTCCCAACACCCATTTGGTGGTTTACAGTTATCTATAACTTCAGTTCCTGGGGAATCCAATATCTTCCTCTAACCTCTATGGACATCAGGCACACACGAGATGTGCAGACATAAATACAAATAAAACACTCATACAAATAAATAAATTTTTTAAATAGCATAACTACAAATAAATAATTCAGTCAGTAGCTCTCAAATTTCAGCATGTTGAAGAATGAATCATTCAGTGATTTCTGGCTTCTATGCTGATAGCCTCCCAAAGTAGGTTAGTGCACAGCTCAGGTGTGTGCAATTTTGTGAGATGGCCCTAAGTGACTGCATTACTGCTAAAAACAGCCCATTCTGCAAGTCTAGTTCCCCCTCGTTGGGCTTGAAGCCCAGGGCCTCATGTCAAGCTAGGTCAGTGTGGATCAGAGAGGCACTGCTAAACATCACAGTGACTGGAGTTCAGGGTGTGGTAAGCTGTGGTTCCCAAATCCATAAACCTAAAGGGACCTTCACCACCCACTATCACTTCCACACAGTGTGGGCTTAGGCTGAGCAAACAGGAATGGACACTGTAACAGAGTGCTTTTCACCTCAGGTTTCCCTAGCTTAGTTTTTGAGACTGAACCAATGTGGATGCACCTTTCCAGCCCACAGTAATTTATGTACAGGCAGAAGAAAATGCTAACGCGCAGCTCGGTGCAGAGGGGCAATCCCATGCTGTGCACTTTAGCAAACTGGCCCCCTTATCTAAAAGCCCTATCTGAGAGAGAAGGGGAAGGGGCAGGTGATGGGATGGACAAAGAGCTCTGACCTGTGGATCCATGTTCGGTTTTGAACCTTGAGAGTGGAAGTCCTAACTGTCTCTCTAGGTTCTGGGAACCAAACCATGTGTTTGCGGAGGCACAAGAGATCACACTCACTCAGCTGCATGGCTCCTGAAGATACACGTGTTCGTTTTTGAACTGAGCAAAATGGTTATATAATTACTTCCTTCTCATAATTATTGAGTAATTATATACTTCTTATAATTACTCAGTAATCATTGTTCTATAGCTAGAAACTAACATTACAACTAATTGTATAATTACCATGTATTAATGTCGTTATATGGCAAACTTAGAATAAAGTGGTACTTAATATATTTCTCTCTGCCATGCCATTTTCAGAGAAAAATAGAGGATAGGGTCTGTTTTACAGCTCAAAAATTGCTTCCAATACAAATAAACAAATCAAAGGGAAGGAAGATACCTCCACCAGTGTTCTGAGCACAGATGCATACCCTTGTGTTCGCGCCTGGCTAGAAATAGGTAAAATTATTCTCTTGTGACATAATTGTAGACTTTTGTTGGTGTTTTACAATTTTCAATTTTTCATAAGATGCACAAATTACACAACTTCCTTGTCAGATGAGCATCTGTCTGGGTCTCTGGAGGGTAAGGTGACCTTTCTGGGGGATTTTTACAGCTAAGCATGTGACAACAGCAGCCGTTGCTTCAGCCAGAAGTAAAAATGCTTCTGAAGAGCTGGGTGTCCTGAGACCTGGAGGTGTGCTGATGTGATCATGTGATTGTGCATAGACAATGATCAGAAAGGACCTGCATGTCCTCTTAGGAGACCTCTTGAGGGCAGGGACCTTATTTTATGCATTTGGGTGCCAACTCATGGGCACCATAGGCTCCTTACAAATAGCACTTCAATCAAATCAAGTCACAAAGCTAGCCATAAAGAACCTCCACGTGCTAACATGGCATCATTCAGAAGGAACTTGAGTGAAGTGAGCCCTTAAAAGTTGCATTCAGAACTCTGTGGGCATTGCATTGCATAAATGTCAAGATAGAGTTCTTCTCCATTTTGGACTTGATGTCCCTCTGTAAACTTGGAACATTTCTTCATTAGAAATAAGTAGCAATTATGCTTCCCAGTGTTCTAGTCTGTGAACACTTTATTTTCTCTGGGATAATCATCCTTTTGCCTGTATCAATCTCAAGACCCAAATCACAAATTATTGTGGGGTATCTGAGTTTTCTTGTGACCATAGAAGACACTTCACTGTGCATACTTTGTCACAATAAAATTTTCAGCTACTTCCTTCAGCCTGGAATTATTATAAATATTATAAATATCCTTTTTGTCTATGTCTAGTTTTATTTACCCTACCCACATTTCATAAAATAACCACACCCCAACCAACTATGAGACTCCTGTTAGTTTTAGAATTTGGAATATTACCTGATAGGACAACAGCATGATATGGTCAGGTTTGTGCTGGTCGCTTAAATGAACAATGATGCCTTTTAATGATTAACCCATAGTTAATGATCACTGGGAAAACAAAATGCCAGGTGCTTCCATCTTAACCACTTACCAATGCTAAATATCTGCAGGTAGAATTTGTATGGACTACAGCAAAAACAGCAGCTGTCCTTACTGTTTTGTTCATTGTAATGAGAGAGCTGGGTAGATTTTTTTCACAGGGCAGTTAACCAAGCTGCGTACATTGATGAACCACCCACGCAAGCTTCTTAGTTTTGTGCCATTACATGCAGATCAGGCTAAGAAGCCCAAATCACTCAAATAGCAGGTTTTGTTTGTTTGTTTGTTTGTTTGTTTTTTAGCAGATATTTCAATGCTGGGTGCAGGAAAGTAAGATCTTAACTAACTTTCATAGTGGCATGGTATGAGAGTCACTGTGTGTAAGCTTGAGCTCACGGACAAAGAGCTAGATACTCAGAAACATTAAGCATCTTAGAAGAGGACACATTAGGCACAGAGCATAAGGACAGGTTCTGACCCAGGGCACTCCACAGTTAGCGGGCATTCTTCTCTTTGCACTGTTTCTGCTAATTTGTGAGGATATGACTTTACAAATATTGTAGGCATTCAAATTTCTTTACAATGTGAGATTGCTTATATCATGTGGCCATCCTTTACACTTTCATCAAATAGTATGCTGCTATTGCTAGGTCTTGCAAATCTCTTTGCTTCCCCCTCGATAGCGAGTATCCTGCTGGCTTTTACCTGTTTTTCTCAAAGCTGGTGGAATAAATGTATAACAGGAAACATTTTGACAAAGGAAGGCGGCCTGTTTGATGTAATTAATGATATTTATAAATGGTTCTTTACCTTGTGTTTTTAAAGAGTATCTAACACACTCCTATATTTGACTAAAACTAAAAACAATGTCTCCTCCATGTATGCTTTAAAAATATGACTTTTAAAGTAAATGTCATATTTTTAAACTCTAACTCAGTTCTTTTTTTAATTCTAAAAAATTTTAGTTCTCCTCCACTCTCTTTTTGCCATGAATGTTATGCAGGATTTGGAAGAGAGGAGCCATTATTACCAGGGTGCAGCATTTCTTTAGGTTCTACACAGACTGGGGTTTGAGATGGGTTTACCAGAGACTTGAAAGGTTGGAGCTGGTGGGACACAGTGAGGGCACATGGGAAGCGGTTGCTTTATGCAACCAAAGGCTTCTGCATCTGCTAAGAAAGCTGGCTGCAGATGTTCAGGTCAATATGGACACATCTGGCAGCCCACCCACAGCAACTGTTTTATGATGTTCTGAGCAATCCCAGTTTAAGGAGACACAAAATAGAAAGAGGCCAGGCTAACTCTCAAGCAGGGTGAGAGAAAGACGACGGATGTCAGAGTGTGCTATCTATAGACAGAACCATTTTAATGGGAGGCGTTACTTCTTTCACTCTGTATATTAAAGAAAACTCAAGGATTATGAAAAATAAAAAATGAATCATCAAGGGATCCATTTCTATATCTGGACACTTTTTCTTTGTGTGCATAGTACTTGTTATATAACGACATATTGTCTTTGCATATCAAGTCAGTTTGAAGCCAGTGATCTGTAGGTATTAACACAGTCTTTGCTTTATTCATAACATGCTGAAGTGAATGTACACACTGATGGGAACACATGCAATAGGTGCTGGTGTGGTAATTCAGCTTGGCATTGCGTCTTTATCAACCCAAGAAAATACTCAATAACCGAAGAAAATCATCACTAAATGTAATTTTCCTCTTCAATCATCAGGGGATAACTACACCCTTCTCAGTGGCACAAAAACCATGCACAGCAGTGAAGGGAGGCAGCTCTGGGTGCTGGTGGACGGCTTGGTTCCTTACTCGAACTACACAGTACAAGTGAATGCTTCCAACAGCCGAGGCAGCGTGCTCAGTGACCCTGTCTCTGTTGACATGCCTCCAGCGGGTGAGTCTGTGAAAACTGTTGTCCGCGGTCTGACTTAAACAGGAAGCCTGGAACCAAGTGACTATTGGACACTTTATTTTACAACTTAGAGGCTCGGTTGTAGTTCTGAATGTTTGGGCAGTTTTGTGTTTTGAAAACTCATTATTGATATCCTTTTATTGCTTTGATGAGTATGTTTTCTTCTTACAGAGCATGTTTGTGTGTGTGTGTGTGTGTGTGTGTGTGTGTGTGTGTGTGTCTGTCTGTCTGTCTGTCTGTCTGTCTGTCTGCCTGTGTACATGTGTGCATGTGTGTGTCTATCTATATCTGTCTGTGTATGTGTATGCATGTGTGTCTGTCTGTATACATGTGTATGTGTGTATGTGACCATGTGTATGTGCATATACATGTGCATGTGTATATCTGTATACACAGGTATCTCTGGGTATCTATATCTTAAGAACATTAATAAATATTTTCTTTAATTAGTAGTTTGGTTTTTTTTTTGTTTTCTCCTTTCTTCAACTTGACAGATTTTGTTAAACTTTTTCAATTTTGACAACATATTTGAAAGGAGACCGACAATGGGGTGGGGATGGGGCATCAGTGTTCAGAGATTACTGAAAAATTGTGAAAAGGTACAACCCCTTTGCCCCTTTGCAGAACATATTGACAATATCAAACTTAAAATATAGGTCCTCTTTGTAAGGATCAGCAAGTGGCTGTTACAATAGGACTCTCATTCACACACTGAATAAACACTTCATCCTCGCAGTCATGACAGCCCTTTCCTGTGTGAAATGCAATGCATTCTGGGTATGTTTATTTTGAATATTTCTATTTAAAATTGGTGCAGTTTAAATAATCATAATTATTCTAGAAAATATGCAGCCTCCACCCCACCCCATGTTCTTACTATTTGTGAGGTCTAAGTGGCAAGAAGAAATCTCCCCCTGAGATTGGTATTCACAGTTCCTGAACAGGAAGCATATCTCAGAGTAATGAGAACATGGCTCTCACCTGAGTCTCAGAATGTGGGCTTTCTGAACGTACTCCAGGAGAAGGACCAAGGAGATCTAGTGTCTGTCTTGCAGCCAAACTTCAGGCATCGAAGAACCTTACTGTGTACTCCTGTTACAGCTGTCTACACTGGCTTAGATCATTCTTAATTTTTAGCAATTCAGTTTGTGTTCACAAAGGAGCCCACTTCATACACCGTCCGTGGATTCAAGCCTATACGTTCTAGTAAGTTCTTCTGTGTATGTGGGATAATGACTCGGTTAAAACAGCACATTCCTACTGCTCACTCAATTCACACGTGAGGGTGTGTTTACCAATACAAGGATCAATGTAATGGAAATAGGAGTAACTAGGTCATTGCTTTATGGGTGTGTGGCAAAGCTGAGGTTCCTCTGTGGCTCACACCATCTGGGATCAGTGTAGCCATTGAGAGTAAGTACCCAGAAGTCCAGATTAGGGAGGTGACCCTTCACCCAAAGAGGAAGCAGTATCCTTAGAGACAGAGTGTGCACCACTTTATTGCCACCATTAGGACTTATTTTCTCCCGTCATTAGATTGTTGTTGATTACAATTAGGGAACTTATCGCTTTGAAATGATCTTTTTTATGACCTTGTGGCAGTTTAAAGGTGACACCTCATTGATTAAATAGGTTTTAGTTCATGCTTCCTTTTACTTAATGAGCTGAAAACATATTATCATGATTTACACATAAAAATCATGCTGAAAAGCATGTGGCATTCAGTAGAATATGTGTGTTTAAGTAGAATTAAATTAGTGCTGAGAGTTATTAAAGAAATCTTGCATGCCTTCCAGTGAGCTGTGCTTCATACCGAAATGGACAGTAAATGAGCCAGCACGCAGAAGGGACCCGACGGCAGAGGTGCTTCTGTGTGCTGCTGCTGGCTCTTGCGTTGTGTTTGGTTGGTGCAGTCACTGCCTTTTCTTTGCTTTCAATGGCTGACCTCTTTAATGGTGATGCCGAGTTACTAGTGTCTTTCTCTGCTGGATAACGGGAGGTTTGAAATGAAGTAACCTGAGCTATGGATTCTTTTCAGATACATCAAAAACGCCACAACAGAAAGTGTGGTGGGGGGAATGCCACTGGTTTTTCTTTACCTAGTATTTGCTATCAAATATTACCTGCGGGCCTGGGGGAGACGGTTCAGCATGTGAGAGTGCTTACTGCAGAAACATGAGGAGCTGCCTTTGCAAAGTCTGCTCTCATGTAAAAGCGGGGCATGACTGCATGCCTGTAACCCCAGTACTGGGATGTGAAGTGAGAGACAGGTGGGTACCTGATCTAAATGGCACTCACCCTAGTACAAAAATGGTGAGATCAAGTTCAGTAAAGGTTCTGTCTCAAGGAAATAAGGGGAAGAAGGTTGTATCAAGACACCCAGTGTCCTCCATCTCCACACAATCACATGGGCACACAAACACTTGCCAAACATACACACATACACACACATGCATGCATGCACACATGCACACACACATATACACATGCATGGACACACACACACACACACACACACACACACACACACACACACGTCCACTCACTTACATGAGTAAATTCACCTACTTAATCAGTTCATCAGCATGCTATCTCTTGCCAACCTAGCCTGAGATTCACTCTACAGTCCAGAGTACACTCATGTGTATTGAAGCCACCTGTTTAATTTGACCATCACACTTTCTGCCTGTAAGATCCCACATAGCAGGAGCTGTTTCCTGATCTTTTTTATCTTCAGTGCCTAGATCAAACCTGGCTCATGGTAGGTGTGTGATGAATAATTGGTGTGTGGTCAGGATGGCTTAATGAGGGGCTGAGGGGATGGCTCACAGGTAAAGTGCTTGCAACACAGCATA
The DNA here is from genome assembly GCA_902168405.1 of Peromyscus aztecus. Taxonomy (NCBI): domain Eukaryota; kingdom Metazoa; phylum Chordata; class Mammalia; order Rodentia; family Cricetidae; genus Peromyscus; species Peromyscus aztecus. Next base: position 47,243 of record CABHPQ010000454.1, read on the forward strand.
AGGACCTGAATTCAGGTCCCCAGCACACAGGATAGTCCGTGTAGCTAAGAATGTCTGTAACCCCAGAATTGTGGGGCATCGAGACTGGAGGATTGTTGTGGGTGGTTTGCCACCAGCCAATCTAACCAGAATAGCGAGCTGCAGTTCAGCCAGAGCCCCTGTCTCAGGGAAATAAGGTGGGGAGTGACCAATCAGGACACCTGGCATCCGCTCGAGCATACACACACACACACACACACACACACACACACACACACACACACACACCTGCACATGCATGTGCATATACTCCATGCATATCCAGATAAAGAGTTCAGTAATCATTAAGCCATTGGTTATCATTCCTCATGTTCTCTCAGATCCAGTCTCCACCTGAGGACCTTTATGTGATAGCTGCAAAGCTGGGACCTCCTCTGTGCAGGAGAAAGGCTGTGCCCACATAAATCTAGCTGCAACCCTGACCAGAGAATTAGAGTAAGAAATAGCCTTGCATTTCATGAGCTTGCCGATCCTAGCTGGTTGCTTTTTCTCAGATGAGCATAGGATGAATACTGCTTAGCTTATGCAAGATGTGGAAAAGAGAGACAAGGAAAATCAGTATGAAGAATTTTAAATGCCATGGTGGCAAAAGTGACTCAGCACTTAAGAGTGAAAAAAAAAATGTACTTTCAGAGGGCCTTTTAGAGTTTGGTTCCTAGAACCTGTCAGGTTCTTCACAACTACCTATCACTCAAGCTCCAAGGGACCTGATGCCCCCTGCTGGACTCTTCTGGCATTGCACACACCACACACACACACACACACACACACACACACACACACACACACACAGTTTTTAAAAAAGAATTTTCAATGGTCCTCATCTCTTAGCAGATGCTTGTGAGATGTCTTATCACTAGTCTCCAACTCCCTTTTGCTAAAGGGAAAAGTGAGTGTAAGAAACACAAGGCCAGTGAGATGGTTCCCTGGCCCAAGCACTTGTTGCACAAGCAATAGGACCTCATTTAATCTCCAGAACTGTGTCTTACACGCCAGGCATGCAGCTCACACTTAGGAATCTAGTGCTGGGGAGCAGAGCAGCCAGACAGCCCAGCTGAATTAGAGCGCTCCAGTTCAGTGAGGGACCCTGTCTCCAAACAGAAAGAGGAACATGACTGAGGCAGACACCAAATGTCAACTCTGACTCCCACATGTGCATGTACATGCATGCAGACACATGAACAAAGCCACACACATACACACAAAGGAGATCTGATGAACCCATGTGGTTTGAAGGAAGGAAGTAAAGACAGCTGTTGTTACCACTACCGAGGGCTAAGTATGCATGTTAATGGCACTCAGTCCCCAGAATCTTGTATGGAAAACATTAATGTTTAGTCTTTGGGATCCTACTAGAGTATCTCTTGCCTGCATTAGTGGAGACCAGCTCCACCTCTCCTGTGCTCTCAGGATTCTGAAATCCTGCAATCACTCTGTTTTGTATTATTTCTAAAACATAATACTCCTTAGTGTTAAGATACTCTGGGAAATGAAAGATCACTTTAATCCAAGCTCTCAAATAGCAGTATGGAACAAGTACAAGAGTTCTAGGCAGAGTTTAAAAAAAATAAAAAGGAATCCAAACGTTAATCCATAAATATGAAACCTCCCTGTGACCTTTACCCTCCTAAGGTCTGGAGTTACTAATGGGGTTAGGATTTCAGCACTTAATGGGGCTCTGTGCATCTGTGTTTTGTATGCATGGAATTCGGTGTTCGGTTTAATAAGTGGTTGACATTGGTGATGTCCCTTAATTTGCTTAAATCTAATTGGCTCTTTTATCAGTCAAACCTGTATGGATTGGCAATTGATCAGAAGGGGTCAGCCATGACTCTGCATGTAGTTAAATGGTGGAAGCGCCTAGTAAAGCCACAGTGGCCGGATAATCAGCAGAGGGTGAATAAAGGCTTAGAGAAGAAGGTGAAGGAGCTCCCAAGTTTTGCGGGATCTTCAAGTTCAGAACAAAGGCATTATAGAGTGTATAAATTTTAAATACACTGCATTTTGCCTCGAGACTTAAACCTTTTTTTTTTCAGATGAACTGAAATCTTGTCTGAAACTGTCTTTGTTACATCAAAGACCTACTCAGAAAGCAGAAAGAGACAGAGGAAGCATAAAAGGGCATAGTTTAAAATGATTACTGACACACTTCATACTGACGAGCTCCAGCCCGATGATATTTTTTTATGAATGTTTTGTATTTTTGCAGAAGGAATCGTTTTCTTCCGTTTATCTAAAGGGTTTCAAGGTAATCAGGAAGGAGCTCAGAACCACCTGTACTTCTCAACCCCATCCAGTTTTCTCTGGCGATAAATAATTGGTAGTTTCAGCCTGTGATTAGAATTACTACAGCTTAGATGCGCCATTAAAAATATAAGGCTCAGGGAAGCCATTATCTTCTGAAATGTGTTCTTCGACAATGAAAAACAGACAGACTGGGAAAGTGACCACGAGTGGATCATCCTCAAGAGGCTTTCCATCGCCCCTCCCCCTCCTCATCACCTGACACATCAGGGAGAGGATCCACCATGGTTAGAGCTTACATCATCAAACCACGGACGCAGAGTCTCACAAACACGGATTTCAATGCCCTTCTTTGACTAGCTGGCTGCATTGCCATGTGCAGATACCCTGTGCACCTCATCCTCAGTTTTCACAACTAGGAACTGGGCTGGCTGAGAATCCCCACCTTATAGAATTACCTAGTAGATGCAACAACAGTATGTTTATTTGCATAGTTAGGGACCATTCAGAGCTTACCTCCTGCCTTGCTCTCTTGTCCTGTTTGGGACCTGTATGTTAGAATTATAAACTGTTTCTATTAAGTTTGCCCTGCTTTGATCTTATTTTCACTTTTTAACACTTATTTATTTTTATGTGTATCCATATTTTACTTGCACGTGTATAATTGTATCACATGCATGTCTAGTGCCAACAGAGATGAGAAGAGGGTGTTGGATCCCATAGAACTGAAGTCATGGATTGTTTTGAGCAACCTTGTGGGTACTCAGATCAGAACCAGGGTCCTCTGCAAAAGCGGTACATGCTCTGAACTGCTGAGGCACCACTCCAGCCCAAGTCTTTCCTGTTTCTAGGGAATGGTGTATAGGCACCCAAACTTGGAAAACAATTTATCACATTTTGAAGGAGATACAAGAAAATCTCCCTTACCAGCAAAATTAATAGGGACAATTTCTTTTGGTATAAATATCAAGAAATCTAGATCACTAAAATCATGTCTAAAATCTAAAATCCTTGGAACCCACATGAAAAGCAGGATGTAACAGTGCATGTATCCCAGTGCTCTTTCAGTGAGATGGAGGCGGAGACAGGACAATCCACCAGATACTTACAGGCCAGCCAGCCTGGAGTGCCAGCCAGCTAGACCGGAATACTGGCTTGCAGCCTGTGAGTACAAGAGCAGAAGCAATAAGGGAGACCCTGCCTCACAAGGGTGAAAGTGAAGAAGTGACTCCCACAAACTGTCCTGTGACCAGCACATGTGTGCCCACACATACACAGACAATCATTCATTAAAATGTCTATAGCTCAATATCTGAAGGAACGATCTGTGCTCCTTTAATGCGTGGTGGTTTAAAAAATTCTTTTAGTTATTTCTAAAATTCGGGAGTTTTCTTTCTTTCTTATTTCTCCTTAGTTCTTCCACAGTTATCAAATGTTTATGGGTTGTGAAGGCAGGAACAATGTTTGGTTTGTCAATGTTTGTAGCCCAAAGGGCAGAGACAAAGTATTTGCTGACTAGGGGAGCAGAGCGTGCTGCGGTCGTTAGGACTTGTATCGTGGTCTTGAAAACTGGTTTCGCTGTCCCCGTGTCTTTCACTTGGATAATCATTTTTCGAGGTTTAAAATTAGATTGAAGTCATCACATTATTGGTCTTACTCTTGTCAATATTGCCATCACACTATAGAAACAAATAACTTTAACTCTTGACGTCTTGAAGTCTCTGTGGGGTGTGTTTAGTTCTTTACTATTTTCAATTAGTTATTGCAACTGATAGACAATTCATTGAGAAGAGTAGCTAAAACAGGACTTAAAAAAATAAATCCAAATACATGTTAATATAATTCAATTCAGAGCATGTACCTACATAGTAATATTGCATGTGGCTAAATATTTACCCATAAGTTTTTATATAAAGTCAAGTTGCTTTCTTAGGAGGTTAATTTGTCATTTATAAGTCTAGCATCCTTATTCCAAAAACTATACCCATATTGCATAGTTTATGATTCCCACTTTTAAAGTTAAAGCTGAACAAGGGGCCAGAGAGATGGTTCATCTGTTAAGAATGCTTGCCACTCTGTCAGGGGACTGAAGTTGGGTTTGTAGCACCCACACTGGGTGGCACTCAAACACCTGGGACTCCAGTTCTAGGGGATTAGACACCCTCTTCTGTCCTCCATGGACACTGCACATACCTGTGCTTACACACACACACACACACACACACACACACACACACACACACACATACAATAAATGAAATCTTTAAAAAGGAAACAAAAATGTAAAGATAATTAAGTGGACTACAGTTACAGGATTTTTCTGTTTTCACATCCTCACACAGTTCTGACAGGATAGTATTATTAAGCCCTAATTTTAAGTTGCATAAAACAATTAATTCTTATAGAAACAAATCTCTGTTATCCTCCTAATTTATGTAGTATTTAATTAAGTTATAAAAATCACACTGAGGAGCACGGCTGACATGAACACTTTTGGTAAAATGAAGCTGTCTCTCAGTGAGCATAGCTCTATCGGTGACAGCTGAATTTTGTCTTTGAGCTCAAGAGAAAATTAAATATCCATCTCTGTGCATTGATAAAGAAATAGAAAACATGTATTAATCTAGAAAATCACTTAAGAAGGGCGAATGAAAAGAGTGTACACTATTTAAGAGAAGGAAGGGAGCCAATAGTGTGGGGATGCTCTGCCCTCAGAGCATCCACCCTCAGGAGAGAACAACCATTCCAGCAAGCTCTGAGCTCAGGCCATGGGAAGCAATGGTCTTCCTTGAAAGAAAAAGGAAACCACAGATATTTCCCTTCAGTTGACCAGGACCTGAATCTGAGACTCTTAACATAATTCATTCAAGTGAACCTGTTTTCTCCCTCACTGAAAACATAATGTTTGTTTATTGATCTATTTCTATTTTGTTGAAGGTTGTACATACAATAGCACAGTGTGGAGGTCAGAGAACAACCTAAGGAGTCAGTTTTCTCCATCCACCATGTGGTACACCAGAACGAACCCAGGCAGGGCAAATGATCTCACCTACTCCCTTCCTCCACTTTTTCTTTTCTTTCTTTTTTTTTCCCAGACAGGGTTTCCCTGTGTTGTTTTGGTGCCTGTCCTGGATCTCACTCTGTAGACCAGGATGGCCATGAACTCACAGAGATCCGCCTGCCTCTGCCTCCCGAGTGCTGGAATTGAAGGTGTGCGCCACTGCCGCCAGGCTCCTTCCGTCACTTTTTTAAAGAAAAGATTGATACTTTTTCCTATATTTTAATTTGAACCCAAAGCCCACTCTGGGGCCTCAGAAGCAGACTGAATGTGTGCAGCACTCTGGACCCACCTACTTCATTTCACAATGCTGCAGCCGTGAGAGCCTACTGGACTCCCGTGCCTGCAGATATTTCTTCACAGTATGACCAGATGCTACCTAAAAAAGTATAAAACTCACAGTTTTCAACGAGGTCGGGCTGCCCTTTCCCTACTCCGCAGTCCCTCCGCATGTGTTCGGTGTTTGCTTTCTGATACACATCCATCCACCTTGATTTATTTACGAGACTGAAGTATATACTTCCACATGCAAGGGGCCACAGTATGTCTTAACAAGTGTGCAAAGGGATGAAAATTTTAAAAATCAACTTTTGCACTTGAAAGAGTTGGAAACTGAAATAAAGGATGGGCTAGTATGGTATATTACAGTGTTTAGAGCAAGGAACGAAAGATGAAATTAGCTGCCTTTTCTAATGTAAGAGCCACACTGCAGACATAGGGCAGAGTTGAATAGTGTTCTTTAAAACAGCACTCTACCGCGTAAACAGATGGCTCATCCTTGCCTTCAGTATATTAAAAACCACACAATTTATATTACACCCAGTTCTTATGAATCTTTAGAATAGTTGTGCATAATGTTTTCCTCCTGTGTATATCTTCCAAGTATGCTGCCATTTTTTTTTCCTCCTGGGGGGGAAAAAATCTCAACCCATGGAAGGTAATAAAGTAGTCAAACTCAGCAAATAAATGTATTTAAATTCTTAATAAAATAGTATGTGTTTCAAAACACATAACATCCCATCTAGCTTTATTCATGTTTTCTCCTAAATATTTTATTAGAGTAGAGCCATGGTGTTAATGTCCGTCTTTAATACGTGCTCACATACCTTGACTCCAGTCCTTACCTCTGGTTTCCTAAGATGGATAGTTTGCGCTATGATAGCTGTGGGTGTGTGTCTGGGTATGTGCGCATGCTCGCATACACATTTATAAAATTACATATCCTGAGCCACAGAAAGAGATCTATTTCCCTCTTACGTTTTGTGAAGTTTCCTTTACTTTTTATGCTGATAATCTTGACAGTGAACTTCCTGCTTATAAAAACAGTTTAGAAAGGCGCCAACTTCTGAGCTGTGGAGAAGAAGGAAGGCAACTTTGAAGTGCACTTACCAAGCACTCAGCGAGCCTCCAGCCAAGAGCTAGCAGCCTGCACATTTGCATAATACTCTCCTGTGGTTTATATAGACACACACGCCCCACACACAATTAAGTACTGTCTTCAGAGCATCCCGGGGCAAGGCAGAAAGACTGAAAAAAATAATTAAATGAAAATCACATCTTTCCTACTTTACCAAGGGAGAAAGATGGGAGGTATTGCCTCTCCAAGATTCATTGATATTGAAAATCATATTTTTTAAAAGGAGTAAGTACAATTCTCCTGTCTGCATTTCATCTTGGAAGGAAGGTTTATCTTTAACTTTAAGGTGAAAAAAAATCATGTCAATGTGATGGCTTCACTGTTTAAAAGCAACTTGAAATTTTATTTGAATTCTTAGAGTGCCCTGAAGAAATGTTTCTTTTATTTCTTAGAAAATAATATTATTCTTTTCTTTTCTTCTTTTTTCTTTTTCTTCTTCTTTTTTTTTTTTATCATAGAGCAACTCAATGCCTGGCTTGCATAAAATCCTAAGAACATTTACCCACCTGTATAGCCATTCTTAGGAAACTGAAGAAATCCTTAATAAAACTGAGACATTTCAAGGGCTCATTCCAATCTCTTCGTTAACAACATTAATAGTAATACATCCCCCTTTGTTAGATCCATAAGTGGGAGAAGACTGCCCTGATCCAAAGTTTCTAGAGTCCTTTCTTAATGGAAAATAGACCATGACTTTAGTGGACATATTCATTCCAACCACTGTGCTATTCTGATTAGTAGCTAATTGGTACAAAGGAAACTTCAATGTGCAGGTGGCAATTGTCCAACCAAAAAATTGGAAGTGTGGAGAGCAGGCATTCCTAAAAGACAGGTTGACTAATCCGGGGAGTCACGCCTGCTCCTCACACTTCAGTGGCTGCTTTGGGCTTGGCACTGACTTCCATTCTTATTGTAATGGATGATGTCTTATCTACCAGAATACAGAGTGGTGGAATAGACAGAAGAAATGGTTGAATGATGAGGGGTACAGAGGGGACTCAGAGCTGGCCTTCTCCCTCTGCCTCTCCACATTTTCAGTGTCTCTAGGCAAACAATAGCCTACTAATCTGTTGCTCCCTTTCTTCAGTTCCAGTTATCGGGGGTCAACTGGGGTCTGAATTATTAGATAGAAAGTTCCTGAAGCAAACAATTCGTGAGTTTTAAATCAAATGCTCCCCTAAAGAGCATAATAGAGCCTCCATTGTCTCATTCCATCTTTAGTCCAATGTTTCCTCTGTGTATGTCCTACCCAGCTGCTGTTGACTTCCTGACATCTCAGTTACCAGATCAACTGTCCTGTTCTCACAGGCCTTGCGTTTACTGGCAATCAGGGCACGTGGCATCAAAGCTGTAATGTTTTTCCTTTAGGTGAAAAGGGTCGATATTATCAGCTTAATGTGTAAAGGAAAAGGTTACATGCCGTGAGTGCTAAAATCTATAAGAATAAGCAGTGAAATGAGGAAGACATGAAGTTCCCGCTGCTTTCTGTGCATTGGTTTGGACTCCCTTACTCTATTCCACTTCTATAGTGAGCTGTGTGGCAGATGAGTGTACATATAAAGCGTTGTTAGATACAGTCCTGTGCTGTGGAATGTTCTGTATGGCAAATGTGTTGCTAATAAAACATTGATTGGCCAGTGGCTAGGCAGGATGTATAGGCAGGACTAACAGAGAGAATAAAAAGAACCAGAAGGCAGAAGGAGTCACTGCCTGCCAGCCACCGCCAGGACAAGCAGCATGTAAAGATGCCGGTAAGCCACGAGCCATGTGGCAAGGTATAGATTTATAGAAATGGATTAATTTAAGATATAAGGACAGTTAGCAAGAAGCCTGCCACAGCCATACAGTTTGTAAGCAATATAAGTCTCTGTGTTTACTTGGTTGGGTCTGAGCGACTGTGGGACTGGCAGGTGAAAGAGATTTACCCTGACTATGGGCCAGGCAGGAAAACTTAAGCTACAGTCCTGCATTCTGTGGTTTGGGATATCTCCTGGGGTGTCTCAGAACATGTCGCTCTCAGACGA
>CABHPQ010000455.1:0-22212 GCA_902168405.1 Peromyscus aztecus
CCTCCAAGAAGTGAGTAGGCAGCCTCTCCATGCCACAGACAGGAGCTGGCTTGCTACCCTATATTTCCTGCCATGATGAACTAAATCTCCTTCAACAACAAGCCAAAAAACAAAACAAAAACAAAAACAAAAACTTTTCTCCCTAACTTGCTTTCTGTTAAGTATTTCATCACAGGAACGAGAAAAGTAACTAATATGGAGGTTGAGTTTGTATATGCACATAGCTTTTATAAAGAAGCAAAAAAAAAAAAAGAGAAAAGAAAAGAAAAAAGGTCAGGCAGGCCTGGTGATTCAGGTCTATAATCCCCGATACTCAGGAAGCTGAGGCAGGGCGACTGAAAATTCAAAGACTGATTGTGCTACAGAATGAGTTCAAGCCCAGGTTGGGCAGTTTAGTGAGACATAGTCTCAACGTGAAAACCACAAAACGATCCAGGGATGTGCAAGAGCACTTGCCCAGCATGCAGGAGGCTCTAGGTTTAGTCATCAGTGCCACAAAAGGAGAAGGAGGGAGGAGGAAGAGGAAAAGGGGAAAAAATGTCATTACCTCCAACTTTAGGGCACCACAAAACACAACAAAAACTCTGGTACACTTCGCCATTCACCAAATGATTTTTTTTTTTTAGCTTACTCCAAGACACCATTGAATGTCTACCTTCAGATGTGATAAGCGTTGGCTTAGAATGATTCCTGTGATAAAATGTTCTTGAAATCTGGGAAAGTCAGTCAAGCTCTTAGGGATGCTGGTGGTCAGGGCCTTCTCCAGCATCCAGCACAGCTGAGAGGACTCAGACATGACCTTGCCCTCTAGGACCTAAATCCAGGTTACCAAGCCAGAGTTGATCCTGCCTTCAGATCCTGTACCTCACATCCAAACACAATCAAGCCTTATACAGACAAGTGTTGGTCTGAAACATGCACTGTCTGCACCTGAGCACTGGGTCCATGCATGAAGGGATGCATTTGACTGAACCCACATCACTAACAGCATCTGCTCCCACCTCTGGCCCACAGGGAACAGGGTGGCTCCTTTGCACCCTTGAGGTGGTTCAGGAAGAATCCTCCAAAAAAGGGAAAGTATTATCACAAAAGTAAGGACTCCCTTTGCATCTTTTTTCTGTTGAAGATTCTTGTGATAAATAATGGACACTTTGTCACTGCCTTGGTATTACCTGAGTGTGTGAACTATACATAAACACTATAATATAAAATAAGTTTATATAACCTAATTTTATTTATCATGTGCATTAAATTTACTTATCTGCTTATTTATTTATTTATTTATTTATTTATTTATTTATTTATTGAGAGAGAGTGTGTGTGTGTGTGTGTGTCTGTGCGTGTGTATCTGTGTGTGTGTATAGGAAGATGGAATGAAGAGATGTGGAGATTTGTAGACCTGAGAGAAGAGATAGGGAGGAAAAATATTCCATAAACAGGGAAACTGAGGTTTGCCTAAGTCTGAAGCCAAGCAGGGAGTGAGCGGCAGTCTAGGGCCGAGCAGAAGAAAGGCGACTGTATCAGTTACTTTTCTTTCTTTAAAAAAAGAAAAATAAACAAGACTTTAACTACAAAAATCATTGCAATTTTTTTTAAAGTCACACATTGAAATTAATTAGGTTAATTTTAATTACTTTTCTACTGATGTGACAAAACACCATAACCAAGGCAACTTGTATGGGCAACTTGAAAGGATCTGGTTGGGTATACGGATCCAAAGGAGAAGCATCCAGCATGGCAGGAAAGGGGCAGACATGGCAGCTGAAGCACCAGCTGAGGGCTCACACCTTGAACCACAAGCAAGAAGCAGAGAGAGAGAGAGAACTGGGGATGGAGCCAGACTCTGAAACTTCAAAGCCCACCCCCCAGTGATGTCCTTCCCTTTAAGGCCACCACACTTCCTAGACTTCTCCAAACAGAACCACATACTGGTAACCAAGTGTTCCCATGCCAGAATCTCCTGGGGACATTTCTCATTCAAACCATGACGGCTAGGGCACAGAGCCTGGCTGCGGAAACACTGTGCACCAGACAAACCAGGGGAGCTGACGGCATCTTCTACGAGCTGAGACAAGCCCACGTTATGTAGTTCACCATCTTTGGCAAAGCACCTCTGCAGAAGTCCAGGGAACTGAGATGAGCATGCCGGGACTGGAGTGGATGGCTGTGGGGTCATGTCCTCTGTTCCTGTGTGTTACGTGGAATTGAATTGGCTCTAGGGAAGAATGTTGGGAGGAACTGAGTTGGGAGGCAACGGTAAGGCAAAAAGTAATGAAGGCCTGAGCCAGGTGGTAGCTCTGGAACTGGGAACACCCAGCAGTGGCCTCTGAGAATAAACGTGCCCATGTTATTCCCCGAAAACACAGAAAGGACAACAATAACATCCTGACCACAACAGACAAGCAGCAAACGCAGGCCCACCAAACAGGGCCTTCTCCACCCTAGAGGTTTAGCCCAAGAGCCCCGCCCTTGGCTCCTTCCACTGATGCCCTCCCATGCAGGAGGTGACCCCCACAAACAGCTTTGCTCTGCTCAGGCTATGCTACCAGAATCAGTCATGTGTTCCGTGTTCACCAGATCCTTGGGGTGGGGGTGGAGAACAAGTTCATAAAGAGGACATCGGGCTGGACACAGGCTAACCCTTGCAAAGCGAAGTGGTGGTGTTATCAGTAGCAAATGTTTGCAGTATGTTAGAAGTTTAGTAACAATTCACTCATCACTTCTAAATTTTCAGTGCTAGGGATTGAACCCAGCACCTCCGAACATAGAAAAGTGCTCTTCTTCTGAACTACACAGCCACCCCTTTTCATTTTAAGGCAGGGTCTATGGAGCCCAGATTGACCTTGAACTGGTGATCCTCCTGCCTCAGCTTACGAAGTTCTAGAATTACAGGCATGTCCTACTTCACTCACAGAGCAACTGTCTTTCACAGTAGTTCTTATGGTTGGCATATGAATTGTCCCTCACCGGCTCTTGTATTTGGTGCTTGGTTGCCAGCGAATGGATTTTGTGGAAGTGGCTGGATGCTGAGGGCTCTGATCTAGTCAGCGGACTAACACCTTGGTGGAGCCACCTTCACAGAGGGTGGAAAGTGGGAGGTGGGGCCAAGGTGAAGGAGGGAGGTCACTGGGGGCATGTTCTGTCGGGCAGTGTCTTGCCTGGGCCCTTCCTACGCTCTACATTTTGGTTATCACAGTGTGAGCTGCATTGAGCCACGGTTCTCTCCCCACCATGGCACACTTGACACCGTTAGAACCACAAGCCAGAATAAATTCTTCTTAAGTCGTGTGTGCCAGGTATTTGGCCACAAGGACATTAAAAGTAGAAATGCAGGTGAAGGCTGTCACATTTTGCCTAAATTGGCAAGTGTTCTCTTTTTTTTTTTTTTTTTTAATATAGACATGCCTGGGAACTGGGTGTTTTTATAACCAATGTGTACATTTAATGTGGGTGTTGATGAGAGGATTGGGGGTGGGGAAAAAGGATTGTGTGTTTTAGTTATTTGCTTATTAATGTATTGCCATGGCTTGTCTTTTTCTCATTGAAAAGTGATGTCATGCTAAAGTCTATGATGTCTTAAAATGAAGGAAATGTAAAGCTATTGTCTCTGTTTTAAAATGGGACTCAAGGTGATACAAATTCTAATCACTAGTGGGTAAATTCACACACACACACACACACACACACACACACACATCTGTCTTATAGCCTCCTCTCTTAATGGCATTCTTTTTTGCCATAAGAAATAGTCACCATCTCAGCCATCAGTCCAGCCCAGTCAAGCCATCAGCAGCATGAGATCAGTTGTTAAGTATCCTAAGCACAATCCATTCAGCAACACTCTGCCCAGCATTTAACTGGCAGTCATGTTCAAGCTGGTGAGAAACAACAGCCCTTCCCTTCATGTAATTCACACACCAATGAGAGACCAACATCAAACGTGAATGACCCAGATAAACATAGCTTCACAAACTACAGAGCATCTCCAAAGAAACCACAAGACACTTTGATAACATAAATCAGAGGCCAGACACTGTCTGGGGCACCGGGGACAGCCTTTCCTGATGATGTGACATTTGAGTTCAGTTTAACAATTCCAGTAAAACTGGTGGAAGGGGCGAGTTGGGTGGGAGCTGCTGAGTCAGGAACCATTTTCAAGAGGAAATGGTCTATTTTAGGGAAAGATATTAGAATGTGCAAAGGCCCAGATGCCAAGGAGAATACGTTGGGTTTTCAGTCTAGAAAGGGAGGGTCAAGGAGACCTGAAGAAGAGAGATTTATGAAATGAAACCAGACAAGTCCATGGTGAAGAAGTGATTTATCCTGAGTACCAAGGGAGGCTGCTACATTGTTAATTGTAAAAAGAATGAACAGAAATCTAATGGCAACTGTGGGAAGTGCAAGAAATCCCTGCTTTAGGTCAGTATGCCCATAAAAACATCACAGTAGCAACATGAAATGCTTTCAGAACAGCTGGGGCTTAGACAGGTTCAGTAGTTAAGAGTGTACACTGCTCTGCCAGAGAACTGGAGTTCAGTTCCCAGCAAATACAGCAAGCAATTTTCAACCACCTGTAACTCTAGCTCCAAGGTATCTGATGCCTCCAGCCTCTTTGGGTACCTGCACTCATGTATACATACATACATACATACATACATGCATACACACACACACACACACACACACACACACACACAGAAAATTGTTGGGGCTTATTTCTACCAACACCCTAGAAGTAAAATCATAGGCTGTAAAGGTTAATTTCAACTGTCACCTCATGGGTGTATCAGTGAGATGTCTGCAGAGAAGCTTAACTAGGAAGAGAAGGCCCTGTAGACAACACTGTTCTGTGAGCCAAAGTCCTTAATTGAATAAACAGGGAAGGGGGAGAGAGCACCGAACACCAGCACCCACTCTCTCTGCTTCCTGACTGTAGACACAATGTGAGCTGCTGCCTCCCCTGACTACCACCACAGCAGAAAGCTACTCTCAGCACCGGACCTTCCTGACCATGATAGATGATAACCCCTCAAGTTGTGAGCCCAAATCAGCTCTTCCTTATGTACTTTCTATCAGCATCACATTTCATCACATCAGTGAGAAAATTAACTAAGACATGGGCTATAAGCAACATCTGAGCTCTACCCAACACCCGTCACATGTAAACTAATAGGACTATACTGTAAGTTTGTTTGTGTCTCAGCCACTGAAGACTCCCTGGTTGCCCCTTGATCTGAATCCGTTTCAGACATGGAAACACGCGCCATTTAGAAGGGTTTCCGGCTGGGTATAGGGAACCTCGGGGTCACATTCTAGCATTTAAGGAGTAACAGCCACTGAGGGTGGATATGTGTTTTTACTGAGAATATTGTTCCTGGCCTCCCGTTGATAGAAGACAGCCACAACTACAAAATAACAGGCTGTCCTTCCTCTGTGAAGGAAGATTGTGTCCATGTGTTAGCCACAGCGTAGGAGGTGCTGAGCAACTCAGGCCTTCCCCCTAATGACTGGAAGTGACTGAATGCAGCTGAGGGACGGGGCTGGCTCTGTGGTTCCCACAGGAGCAAATATTAGGGAAATCGCCCACCCAGCCCGTCCTCCAGCCAAAAGCCACTCCTTTCCTAAATTCTGAGCCTGCTAATGGAAATCCAAAAGAAAACAGGCTCAGAGGAGTAAGAGAAACAAACCGTGACAGAAGCAGTGTGAACTTAGGAGTCTTGATATTCAATTTCAGGGACGGGGACAGTGATGTACACCTATAATCCCATCTCTCTGGAGCCTAAGGCAGGAGGGTTGCAGTGAATTCTGGGCCAACCAATAAGCATTCCCTACACCACTGTAGGGAGTGTCACATGGTCTAGTCTTTCAGGAATCAATTCAGCAGTCTATAACAATGGGCTTACCGATGTATACACATCTTTCTATAATTCTCTTCCTAGAAATTTACCATAGGAAATAGTCAGAAATAGACAACACCCACAAATCCTATTACACACAGTGACCAAAGCTGGAAACAGTTTGTGTAGCCAGCTAGACAAATGAGAGAATAAATGTTAGTGTTGGCAGAAGGTGAATTAAAGTCATTGTTCGTGATCTGTTTTAGTGTTTAAACATATTTTATTTCAGACAATCTATTTTTTTCCTTAAGAAATAATGCTTCCATTCCAAACAGATATCAAAATACACAGCTCAAAATAACATCACACAATTAATCTTAAGTCCCAGCATCATATGGCTGACAGGCCACACCTGGTTATGACAATGGGCAATAGATCCGAAGTAATTGCCAAATTTGTTCATGTGTTTCCATTTCTAACCTATCCTTAAGGGAAAGCAGAAAAGCCAGTACTCAGAAGGCTGGGGCAGGAGGATTACTATGAGTTCAAGGCCAGCCTAGGGTACAGTGTGAGACCCTGTCCTTAAAAAAAAAACAAGCAGGCAGTGGTGGCACATGCGTTTGATCCCAGCACTCAGGAGGCAAAGGTGGGTGGATCTCTGTGAGTTCGAGGCCAGCCTGGTCTACAAAATGAGTCCCAGGACAGGCTCCAAAGCTACACAGAGAAACCCTGTCTTGAAAAACCAAAAAAACAAAACAAAACAAAACAAACAAACAAAAAACCCAACAACTACAAAAAAAAAAGTATTCTGCCAACTGAGCCACACCCTCTACCCTTCTGTTTTGTTTTTTATTGTGTTTGGAATTATTCATTGGTTTTGAGGGTCTCATTATGTCATTTGTTGCCCAGGCTGGCCTTAAACTCCTGGCTGACCTATTTCAGCCTCCAGAAGAGCTGAGACTATGGACATGCACTGCAGCTCCAGGCAGGAATCCAGTTTCTTGCAAGTTCATGATGTGAGTCTCAACACCAGAGCTGATCATGCTTTGCCTTTGGCCTTCCACACAGGCATTTCCCCCAAAGAGTGAGCTGCAGCTATCTGGATGGATGCCCTGCTGATCATCTTCCTCTCCTCCTCTAGGCACAGCCTAGGGCAAACATCTCGTAGTAAAGTGGTGTGAATAAACCCTGGCAGCTGGACAGAGTCAGCACGGCTTAGCAGGAGTCCAGAGCGGAGCTGAGGTGGAGAGGCCGATAGTCATGCCTTTAGAGAACATTTAATGACATGGGAAGTTACAAGCCTATCAGTTTAAAAAGCATCTTATGAAACTATCACAAAGACACTTCAACTCCACATCTGTGCATGTCAGGGTTAATGCAAAGGACGGTGGCTGCTGTTTGTGAGTAGTCATTACTTTTTAAGTACTTCTTACTTGGTAAAATCTCTACAAGCGGGCATGAAGTTTTGTTTTGTAAATAGGGAAAGTCCAGGACAATAAGGACTCTCCCACCCAAAATTAGCTGTTGTTTGTTTGTTTGTTTTAAGGTTTATTTTGTTTCTAATTACATACAGGGGTGGTGTGTGCACATTGGAGCATGTACCCATGGAAAACTGTTGTTCGAATCTTCGATAGTCTTTTAATAAAAAACCCAGAACCAGATATGAGGTGAAACCTGAAAGATCAAAGAAGCAGAACAGCCAGTCACTAATTCTTACCTCTACGAAATCCTCAGCCTAAAGACAGTGAGTTCCTGTTTCCTCACGCCTTATATACCTTTCTCTGCCCAGACATCACTTCCTGGGATTAAAGACTGTGTGCTTCCCAGTACTGGGATTAAAGGTGTGTGCCACCACTGCCTGGCTCTGTTTCCAGTGTGGCCTTGAACTCACAAAGATCCAGATATAAGAGTCTCTGCCTCCCAAGTGATAGGATTAAAGGTGTGTGCCACCACTGCCTGACCTCTATATCTAATCTAGTGTCTGGCTCTGTCCTCTGATCCTCAGGCAAGTTTATTAGGGTACAAAAAATATCACCACAGAAACCAGAAGAGGGCAGCAGATACGAGTTGGAGTTACAGGCAATTGTTAGTACCCAACATGGGTGCTGGGAATTGAACTAAGGTCTTTTACAAGAAGAGTATGCACTCTAACTACTGAATCATCTCTTCAACCCGTGTTCTTTTAAGCTCTTGCTTTCAAGGACATCACCTTGTAACAGGCTTTCTTTTGGGGCTACCAATTGACTCTCAAATCATGACATGAAGACTTAATATTAGTTATGAATGCTCAGCCTTATCTTATGCTCATATCTTGCTAGTTCTTATAACTTAACCTGTTTCTCTTCATCTATGTTTTGCCTGGTGATTTTTACCTTTCTTTCCTTCTGTATATCTTACTTACACTGCTTCTCATGTCTGGCTGGCAGCTGCCTGGCTTCTGCTCCGGAGTGTGTGTGTGTGTGTGTGTGTGTGTGTGTGTGTGTGTGTGTGTCCCGTTTAGCTCTTTATTAGACCAATCAGGTGCCTAAGGCAGGCAAGGTGAAATAAATGTAACACACCTTTGCACAGTTAAAGTAATATTCTGCAGCATAAACAAAGGTAACACATCTTTACATAGTTGAAGTAATATTCCACAACGTCACTCAATGCTACTTTTTGTGTTCTTCAAAATTTGCATGAGCTTTGCCACATGGCCAGACCATACTTTTGCTAAATGTTGGATGTCTGCCAGCCACCTGGGTGCTTGGACAAACCTATTCACCTATTTTTTTTTGGTTTTTTGAGACAGGGTTTTCTCTGTGTAGCTTTGCTCCTTTCCTGGAACTCACTTGGTAGTCCAGGCTGGCCTCGACCTCACAGAGATCCACCTGGCTCTGCCTCCCGAGTGCTGGGATTAAAGGCATGCGCCACCACCGCCCGGCCCAATTCACCTATTTTAACTACCGTGGGATTCATCAAATTAAGGTGACTTTTATTGTCATGGTGACAAATTCCTGGCAATAGAAACTTAAGTAAGGGGGGAAGGATTTACATTAGCTCACAGTGTAAGCAGGAATTCAGTCCATCCTGGTGATGGCATGGCCTTGGGAGTGGGAGGTGATTGCATTATTATCTGCAGTCAGGAGGCAGGGAGTGGGACTAGGTTATAAAAGCCCAAGGCCCACCCCCTGGTAGCTCACTTTCTCCAGTGAGGCTCCACACCCTTCTAGAACAGCACCACTAGCTGAGGACCAAGTGTTCATACACAGGAGATGCTTAACATTCAAACCCCAGTGTATATGAAATCTATCAGTTCCCTATGGGTAGCCAGGCACTCAGGCTCTTCCCAACTTTTCACTATTACAAACAATGCTGCAGTTATTAGAGGCCTTCATAATTAGGAAAGAATGAAGTCATTGGGATCAAGATACCAACAACCATGTGAGCAGGAAAAAAGATGGTGAGAGATACAGCTATGCCCAGAGAAGGGAACATTTTCCAGGCTCGAGTTTCCTCCTCGTTTGGCAGGGAAGAGAGGAAGCCCACCTGTCTGGTACTCTCTGATGCTCTGCCTATGGTCTGAGAATCCACGGATAGGGACCCTCAGAGCTGGGCCTATACCTTTGCGCTGATGACTTCCACAGCTGGGTATGCACATAGAGGACGTCTACCTTGTGTCTCCTCCACAAGGACTTGAATAGTGTTTGGAACACAACCATCTCCTTTGATTTGTTGAATATCATAAACACCTCATGTCAATCACAGTTCCCATTTCTTTCAGTTGGGGGATGGAGCACAGAGAGGTTAAGGAAATTGTTCAGAGCCACACAGTTAGTAAGGGATGGAGCCAGATTCAAACCCAGGCAGGATGACTCCAAAGTCCACATTCTTAACATCTGTACTGCCTCCCATAATTTTCCACTGGCCCAATCCTTATCTCATTCCCCTTTTACAGCCTTGCCTCTCCCCTGCTTCAAGGGAAAGGAGCAAGGTTGCCCAAGCTCTGAACTCTTGCCTCATCAGCAGAGTTACCCACCACTCCCTACAATCCCCCAAACCAACGTTTGTATTTGCAAGTCAGATCTTCCATCAACTGTGTATTCCTTAACACACTCTAATGCCCTCTTTCTGGGCTCTCTCCCTCTTCAGGTGCAAGTATCACGTCATCAAAAGCAGAAATTGGGAGAGTGGGGGCTTGCAAGTTATATCTACTATCTCTACCAAAATCCACATAATCACTATTAAAAAATAGTCTGAAAATAATATGTATCAAACCTGCCAACCTTTGGGAAGACTTGGGGCGCCATGCACATCTGTGGGCCAAAAGGGTGGCGTGATTTCTTTTATAATTGTTGAGCTCATCGCTCTGTGTGTGTTGGTGACAATAAATTGGGAAATGACAGCAGTCAAATCACTTCTCTTATTTTCTCTGCATACCGAGTTTGCTTTTTGCCGGCTTACTCTGTTGGCTACAGAGAGAGCTGTGTTGGGAACAGCCGCAGCTCAGATACGGTTTGCTGATTTCTTCCTTGCAGTTACGCCAAGTTTCTCTTGGCGTGGTTTAAAGCCATCTTATCAGTTGTCTACAATTTAGGACTGTTCTGGGATCCTTTTGAATAGCTTTTTTTAACCTGTTGACCAGGCTCACTTCAAAGTCTACTTGACCTGGTACTAATGCAGCCACACAGCTCTGTTCATTATTAGTGTGTTTAAAATGTGTCTCTCCCAGACCACACTTGAGTTGCCCCTCCTCCAGCCTGAGAAATCTTGTCTTGTAGCTGCACTGTTCACTACACACCTAGGATTCCTAGACTGTTGTAGCAAATGATTCCAAACCCAGTGCCAGGCAGGGCAGAATGCGTTCCTCGGATGTCTGGGGGCTTGAAGTATAAAATCAAGGTGCTGTGACCACATAGCTTAAAACACAGACCTTTGCTGGAATTCTTCAGCATCTGTCTCCGCAAATGCTTCTTGAGCTCATCTTCTCACACTGGATTGCCTCTTTCCTCGTTTCATTTATAGTGCCTAAAAAGAAGGCTGAAGAGGAGCATCGGTCTGGTGATCAGATGGCTGAACACCCTAACTGACATTATAGAACCCTCATCCAGTGACTGATGGAAGCAGATGCAGAGATCCACGGCCGGGTTCCAGGCGGAGCTCCAGGAGCCTGGTCGACTAAAGAGAGAGGAGAAATTCTATGAGCAAGAGATATCGAGACCATGATTGGGAAAAGTACAGAGACAACTAACCAAACTACTGGAAACACATGAACTGTGGACCAATAGCTGAGGAGCCCCCATGGTACTGGACTAGGCCTCTGGATAAGTGAGACAGTTGTTTAGCTTGAACTGTTTGGAGGCCCCCAGGGAGTGGGACCAGGACCTGTCCCTAGTGCATGAGGCGGCTTTTTGGAGCCTAGTACCTATGGTGGGACATCTTGCACAGCCTTGGTGCAGGAAGGAGGAGCTGGACCTGCCTAGGCTGAATGTGCCAGGCTCTGCTGACTCCCCATGGGAGACCTTGCCTTGGAGGGGGGAGTGAGGGTGAGTTGGGAAGAGGGGCTGGGGGATGGGAGGAGGGAGGATGGGGGAATCTGTGGTTGATGTGGAATGGATGGAAAATCTCTTAATAAAAAAAAGAAGAAAGAAAGAAAAAAAGAGGAGCATAGGATGCAGCTGTCTCAATCCACAAGGAGAGCAGAAGAAAGGCAGCATTTGGTACAAATCTACTGTGACTTTTTATGTGTTTGTCACATGACCTTCTTAAAACAAACATACACACACACACACACACACACCTTAGGCAAGGGACTAATGAAGAGTCCTTGCTTTTGCGTATTTTCTGAAGTTAGAGCCTCAGCAACTGCACCTAGCCTATGTTCCGCCCAAGAAAGCACGCTAATTGTACACAAAACAAAAGCCTTGAAAACGTAAGGAGAACTTGCCCATCAGACAGGCACAGTGCAGAGTCATTTCTCCTGAGTGACCTTCAGCCTTCTTCATTGTCACTTCTCACCAGGGTAGGCTGCCAGATGGCTCTGTCCAGGTGTCCCGACACGTTTCAAAAAACAGGCCTTAACCATGCAAACAAATGTTTTCCTGACTCTGGAAGTGTTCCTTCGAGAACTTGCATGCTACATGCTCAGCACCAATGGTTAGTTGGACTCTGCAGAACTTTCCAGAAGACTGCTGCAGAATCAATATTCATCTAACTATATACATTCTTGCTGTCATCGGAAGGAAGGAAGGAAGGAAAGAAGGAAGGAAGGAAGGAAGGAAGGAAGGAAGGAAGGAAGGAAGGAAGGAAGAAAGGAAGGAGAGATTGCTTAGTGGGTAAAACATGCTCACCTGCTATGCAAACCTGATGACCTGAGTCTGGATCCCAAGAACCCATGTGGCAAAGCTGGACACCACAGCTCAAGTATCTGTGACCTCAGCACATCCCCATGGGGAGATGAGAGGTCCAGACAAAAATCTTAGAAGCTCATGAGTCAGCTAGCATGAGTTATACAATGATGAAGAAAGCTAGTCTTAAGAACAAACTGTAAAGGTTACAGCTGACACCCAGAGGTGATCCTCTAACTTCTACACACATGCTATGGGATGCATGGACACACACACACACACACACACACACACACACATACATGAATGCACTCACACACATGAATGCATGCACACACACATCAAATGGGCACATTATGTGCCTATTCAGAATGGAGTTGCTAAGGCTTTGTGTTTCTTGGACTGCAATGGATATTGTTACAGACAGAGGAAGCTGCATTTTAGAGGCCTTGAACTGTGAAAAAGTAAACACAACAGCTTGGGTTGTAGCCACTGGCAAGCAAGGGAGTCTTTAAAGAAGGTAACTCAAGCGGGGAAAAGAAGAGCCGAAAGCTGTTAGTTAGGGAAGAAACAGGAGCCCTGGGGGCCCAGCCAGCCAACAGCTCAACCCAGGCAATAATGGGTGCTTTTCCCCGTGGAAGAGCCACTCTGGAAGGGCATTGTCACCTAGCACCTGAAGGCAGCACCAAGTCACTGGGTGGTCTAGTCTCCCTGTTGCTCATCTGCAGCCCCACATGAAGGTAGCAGGTCCCCCAATATCTTACAAATTTAACTGAGGCTGTCATCTATGGAAAAGGGAAGAGGGACCGGTGATTCCCCTACCCTCTGTCCTTTCCTCTGGAGACTCACTGTGGAACGTCGCCATTACTCGAAGCGCTTGTATCAGGTCACTTTTCTCGTTGCAGTGGCATGTGTGAAGTTCTGAAAGAATAAATTTAAAAAAAAAAAAACCTAGTTTAAAACCTACTTAATGCAACTTAAGGAGGGAAAGACTCCTTTGGGCTCACACTTTGAGGGGATATGTTATGTCCACAATGGAAGGAAAGGCGCAGAGGCAGGAGAATGCCCACATGTGGCTAGATCAGGAAGTAGAGAAAGGAGAAGGTTGATCATATGGCTTTCTCTTTTCCCACCTTGTATTCAGTCTAGAACCCCAGAGTGTGGGGATAGCCCTGCCAACATTTAGGGTATGTCTTCTATCCTCTGTTAGTATTCTCTCACAGACACCACAAAGGTGAGCTTCACCAATGCCTTAGGTGTTTCTTAAATCCAATCAAGTGGCCTAGACCCTACGAAGATCCCCTCTGTCTCGGCCAGACCTGCTGAGTGTTGGGATTGTAGGTGTGTACCGCCACACCTAGTCCTCTGGAATCTCAGCCATCTGGTCCCTGAAAGACAAGATAGGACGTCAACAGTGTAGTCGAGTGGACTATAATAAGCCAGGCATGATAGTGTGTGCTTGTAACCTCAACACTGGAAGCGGGAAGATTGGCTGTAGTCCCAGGCCAGCCTGGACTATACGGTGAAACCCTGTCTCCAAAAATAAAAACAGCAGAGACATCTCCCGGGGGTTGCTGCCGGAAGTGGGATGATGCTATAAGTGAAAACAGTCCAAATAAATGACTCCTGGACCTCCTCAGAGCCCAGGGGCTGACTGCAGTAGCTGTGCAGGTGTGCTTAATCCATAAAAGCCATCCATCCGGGGCTGGAAATGCAGCTGCTACCTGCTTAGCAGCCATGTACAAGGCCTTTGCTTCAATCCACAGCAAAAGAGAAAGAGACAGAGACAGAGAGAAAGTTGTGGGCTATCCATCAAAGAAGACTACTCGGACACAGTTTTAAACCAAGAGAAGTCTTTATTAGCTAGCTGATCACTACATTGTGCGTTTGGGATCCCAGTGTTAGCCCTGAGCCTTTCTCAAGGTAAATTTTTAAGCACAAAAACTATATTCTGCGTTGACATACTTCACTTAACCAGAAGTAGAACTACAGAAGCCAAAAAGCAATGCTAGTACATTTAGAGACCTTCCCAGAACTGTGGATTTTGATAGATTAGGTCTTTGTTTTCACGTTGGCAGGTGGTGATGTTTAACGTGCTGAGTTTTATGGTCTGGATGGTACTTCCATCATGGTATCAGCTGTGCTCAAGTCTGAAGGCCTGTTACAAGAAAAAGAGGAAAGAGGGAAGGAGGGAGGGATGGAGGGATGGAAGGAGGTAGGTAAACAGGAAGGCAGCAGGCAGGCAAACAAGGGCCGAGGAATTGGTTCCGTTGATAAAGTGCTCGCTTAGCACACAAGCATGAGGACCTGAATTCAATCCCCAGAATCCACATTTAAAAAGCGGGGCACAGAGGCACATGTTTGTGATTTCAGTGCTAGAGAGGCAAAGACAAGTGGCTCTCTGGCACTTGCTGACCACCTAGAGACCCTCTCTCAAAAATCAAGGTGGATGGTACCTGGGGGAATGACACCTCAGTGTGTAGACCCCTGTCTTCCATACACATGCACCCCCACCCACATGTAAACATGCACAGGCGTGCATACACAAGAGAATATAGCCAAACTCTTCTCCTGTTTCCTCATTTCTAATGTTTCTACTGTGTAAGTGATCAAATGAAGTGTTGTGAATTATTTGAAAGTCCAAGAAGGAAGGTACTTTCCAAATGAAGTACTGGGTTGTTTGTTTGTTTGTTTGTTTTTTAACCAATTAGTCTGTTATCTTAACAAAAGAAAAAGGTGTCAACAGGGTCATACCTTCCCGCTGGGCCCTGGGGAGGAACCCATCTTGGCTCTTCCTAGACTCAGATGATCTGGACATTCCTGGGCTTCTTGCATCATCACACCTGCCCATGGTCCTGTGGCTATCTTCCCTCGCATACAATCTAAATTTTCCTTTCTTCTGAGGACAACAGACGTAGGGCCTACCCTGTTCCTCTATGACTTCTTCTGAATTTGAATATATCTGGAAAGACCTTCTTCCAAATTAGGTCATACCCAGAGGCCTTGAGGGTGAGAACCTGAACTTTTTAATCCACTACAATCCATTTACATAGAGCGTAACTCCAGACACTGTTGGAGACGAGCTTCTAAGGCCATGGATGGGGGCACATGGTGCATCTTCATGTGGCCATTACAGAGCACAGTTATGGAAATGAAAAGCCAGCTTTCAATTCTCACTTCAGTAGTGGAGTTAAGCTGTCCATTAGAAAGCATCAAATCACTTGTTGTCATTTGCTTTCTTAATCTTAACCATTGTGTTTAGTCTAGCTATTAATCCTCTGTCAGATACAGAGCTGGCAAATATTTCTCTCCTAGTCTTGGGTGTGGTTGCTTTATAGAGACTTGCAGTTTGACGAGGTCCCATTTGTTGATTGTTGGTGTGGATTCCTAAGCAAGCAGAGTCTTGTTGAAAAGGTCATATGTGCCTATGTGGTAAAGTCTCGGGTTTCACATTGCGGTTGCTGGTCTATTTGGAGGTGATTCTCGTGTGGGAAGAGATAAGGGTCTAATTTCACTCTTCTACATGTGGACATTCAGTTTTCCAGCACCATTAATTGAAGATTTCTTTTTCTCCAGTGTGTGTTTTTGGCATCTTTGTGGAAAATTGTGGCTGTAATCACATGGACTTGTATCCGTTGATAAATATGTCTGCTTTTGTTTCATTACCAAGATACTTTTATCACATTGTCCTGTGATATAACTTGAGATCAGGTACGGGAATCCCTCCAGCAACATTCTATGTATTCAGGGTTCCTTCAGCTCTCCAAGGTCTTTTGTGCTGCCATATGAATTTTAGGATTTTTTTTCTAGGTCTGTGAAGAACATGTGGGGATTTTGATTGGATTGCATTGAATCTGTAGATTTTTTTTTTTTTTTTTGGTTGGATGGTCATTTTCACAGTATTAGCTCTACTAATCCATGAGCCTGGTAGTTCTTTCTATCATCTAGTGTCTTCCTTAATTTCTTTCTTCAGGGACTTAAATTTTTTGTTGTAAGAATCTTGTACCTCCTTGGTTAGGTTTACTTCAATGTTATTTATTTATGAATCTACTGTGAATGGGTTAATTTCTTTCACTCCTTTCTCATTACACTTGCTATTGGTAATTTTTTGTATGTGTGAGTTTTGTATCCTGATACTTTGCTGAAAGTGCTGGGGGTTTTCAGGTGGAAATAATTTGGGATCTTTTACGGATAGTGTCCTACCATCTGCAAATAGGGATAATTGACATCCGCCTTTCCTATTTGTGTCTTGTCTTGTTGCTCTAGCTAGGACTCCCAGCCCTGTATATGCAGGAGTGGAGGCATCAGATAGCCTTGTCTTGTTCCTGGTATTTATGGTATTGCTAACATTCAGGATGATGTTAACAATGGGCTTGTCATATATAGTTTCTATTATGTTGAGGTATATTCTTTCCAGTCTTATTCTCTCTAGGACTTTTATCATGAAGGAATGTTGGGTTTTGTCAAAGACCTTTTCTGCCTCTATCGAAATGACTATATCATTTTTGTCTTTAACCCTATTTAAATGCTTTATCACATTTATCAATTTGCACACTTTTTACCTTATCTAAATCTCTGGATAAAGCCAACTTGATCATGGTGGATGATCTTTTTTGATGGTATCTATATCAGTTTGCAAGTATTTTGTTAAGAATTTTTAAATCTATGTTCATTAGGGATATTGGGCTATAGGTCTTGTCTAAGTTAGGGTTTTCTATTGCTGTGAAGAAACACCATGATCATGGCAACTCTTATAAATAAACATTTAATTGAGGGGCTTGCTTACAGTTTCAGAGGTTCAGTCCATTATCATCATGATGGGGAACATGGTGGCATGCAGGCAGACATGGTGCTGGAGCTGAGAGTGCTACATCTTGCAGGCAACAGGAAACTGACTGGCTGTAACACTGAGGGAAGCTTGCTCAAAAGAGACCTCAAAGCCTGCCCCTACAGTGACACACTTCCTCCAACAAGACCACACCCCCAACAAGTGCCACTCCCTTTGGGGGCCATTTTCTTTCAAATCACCACATTCCCTTTGGGGCCACCAAAGGCTTATTGCCATATCAAAATGCAAAAATACATTCAGTTCAACTTCAAAAGTCCCCATAGTCTATAACAGTCTCAAACTTACTTCAAAGTCCAAAGTCTCCTCTGAGATTCATGCAATCTCTTAAGTGTAATCACCTGTAAAAATCAGAATCAAAAAGCAGATCACACACTTCCAACACATAATGGCACAGGATATACATTACCATTCCAAAACGCAGGGAAGGGAGCATAATGAGGAAATACTGGACCAAAGCAAGACCAAAGACCAATGCAAGATCCAAACTTTGCATCACCATGTCTGATGTCAGAACACTCTTCAGGTCTCCAGTTCTGTTCAGTTTTGCTGACAGCAACACACTTCTTTCTCTTGGGCTAGTTCCACTCCCTGTTAGTAGCTCTCCTCAGCAAGTATCCCACGATTCTGACATTTCTAACATCTTGGCTTCTCCAAGGCAATCCAGGTTTCAACTTCACAGCTTCACAAATGGCCTCTCTTCTAGGCCTCCAATTAGGGACACCTCTGACACATGTCCTTGCCTCAGTAACTTTATTCCATAACTCCTTTCTGCTGTCCTTAACTCTAAATCCAGAACCACGTGGCTGAAGCTGCTGAATTCTGCTGCTTGCTGGTGCTGGAGCTTGGTACCCTTGTTCAACTACATTTTCATCAGCTTTCTGTCTTTCACTGCCTAAGCTTGGCTGTCCTGAAACTTGCTCTGTAGACTAGGCTGGCCTCAAATCAGAGATCTAGCAGCCTCTGTCTTCCCAGTGCTGGGATTAAAGGTGTGCCCCCACTACACCTGGCTTTTCTTCCAGTTCCTTTTCCCAAGTTAGAAATTTAGCTGGGTGGGATCTTGCCCTGAGGTCACCACTCCATTTATTCCATTTCTTAATCCGTTTATCTCCTTGAAGAGAGGATTTAGCTGCATTCCATTTTCTGGTGCCCTTTTTCTCCTCAAATATTTTTCCTTGTTCAATTTGATCCTTTTGATTATATATCTTCATTAGAGTTACCACTAATACCCACAGAACAGAGTCTATGCTAGACTGTTTTGAGATTTCTTCTGCCAACAGAATTAATCCAAAACTCTTCACTTTGCAGACTCTTCAGACAAAGGCAAAAGGCAGCCACTTCCTTTACCAAAACATTACAAGAATGATTTTTCCACAATATACTAAAATTCTTCTCCTCTGAAACTTTGCTCCTACTAGTATGGCTCATTAAGCAGTGCTTAAAGCTTTCCACTGCTTTCATAACTCAAAGTACCAAAGTCCAGATTCCTCCAAACAAACACATGGTCCAGCCTATTACAACAATACCAGGACTGGTACCAACTTCTGTCTAAGTCAGGGTTTTCTATTGCTGTGAAGAGACGCCATGATCATGGCAACTCTTATAAATGAAACATTTAGTTGAGGGGGCTTGCTTACAGTTTCAGAGGTTCAGTCCCTCATCATCATGATGGGGAGCATGCAGGCAGATGTGACTGAGAGTCCTACATCTTGCAGGCAACAGGAATTTGACTAACTGTCACACTGATGGAAACTTGAGCAAAAGAGATCTTAAAAGCCTGCTGACACAGTGACACACTTCCTCCAACAAAGCCACACCTTCTAATAGTGCCATTCACTTTGGAGGCCATTTTAATTTCAAACCACTACGGGTATCTTTGTTATTGTTTTTATCTCACTTTTGTATTAGAGTAACATTGTAAAGAGTGCAGTCTGGTACTTAGCTGGAAGCTTCCTCCCTGTTAGTGCTAGCAGAGAAGTCATCAATAGTTTTTCCAAAGCTCTGAACCACATGAGCTAGAGTAACAATAGGCCTAGCAAATATGTTCATTGGTGCTATAGTAGTACAAATGTTGTGTGGCTTTCTAACTGGACTTGGGATCTACTCCATAAAAGATAACCCAGGTTTGGTACTGTAAACGCTGCTAAAGACCTTGGCTGGAGAGGTCATAGGCCCTAGGATAGAACCTACTAGTATGATTTTACTAAAGGAACATAGTATCAAACTGCTTCTAAATGCTTGTTCTTATACTCAGAGATAAGTGCATCTGTCACCCCATCAGAGAAGCTTCCACATGCCGTGAATACAGAGACTCACAACTAGTCATGTACAGAGAGTAAGTGATAAGTGACTGTGAACTGCTCAGCCTTAATTGGGGCATCTATAACATAGGCCCTCTCCCAAGGCTTATGGAACATCATGGAAGTGGGAGAGAGAGAAAGAGCAAAAGCAAAAAGGGCAGCTATGAAATGCTGTCTTACGGGCCGTCACACCCATGAAGTCACAGCAGCTATAGCTGTCGGCACAAGACCTAGCCAAGATCAAGCCAGTCAACATGGCAGCCTGGACAAGGGAGGGTCTCATGAGACCCCACCCCTAAGTGAAGAACTTAGGGCAGGTGATGACTGTTGAGTCAGTTTTCACAGCAGTATGACCCACAGTAGGTTGTCTATGATCCAGAGAATGCCCCTGCACTTCTGTGCATATGAGCAGCACTAGTTGGACTCAGTGGGTTAGGAGGAGGAAAAAGAGGGGGGAGGGGAAGAGGAGGAGGAAAAAAGAGGGGGTTGGGGAAGAGGAGGAAAAAGAGGGGGGAGGGGAAGAGGAGGAGGAGGAAAGTGGAAATAAACTTGAAAGAAAACTGCAAGGGGGTGTTCCAGGAGGAGTTGTGGGGGACGGAGTAGGAAGCCGATACAACCAAAATACATTGTATCCAGGTATGAAATTACCAAAGGGGACAAAGTCAGCAGGGAGAGGTGTTTCCTACTTGTAATCACAGCACTTCCAAGGTAGAGGCAAGAAGATCTTCTCAAGGTCATCCTTAGCTATACAGCAAGTGAAGAGTCAACGTAAGCTGCTAGAGATCCCATCTCAGGGAGAGAAAGACAGAAAGACAGAGACAGAGAGAACCAAGGAGGCTGAGGCATGAATTCCAGGAGTTCCAGACCAGCCTTTAAGGTTACCTTGTAAATTGAGGCCTTGGAGGTCAATGTCAGTTACAAAGTGAGACCTTGTTTCAAGGGGGAAAGAAATGAATGTCTGAATCTTGTACTCTCCTTCTCATCAGTTAATAAAAGTATTAGTATAAACTTGGGCTCATTCCTCGGGTCCCACCTGTCAAAGTAAAGAAATAGCCCTGTAAATCCTTGCCTCCTTACTGTGACTGAGGAACTGGCAGATGTGAAATGGTACCAGATTTGAGACTTGACCATTGCTAATTTCAGCATTGTCTGGCTTGGGGGAGGGGGTGGCTATTAAGCAACAGACATAATAAATCCATTACCTAGCAAGGTAGTTCTAGTGGCTTTAATCCCACAATCTTTCTGATGTTACCCTGAGGCCTTTTAACTTTGGAGCTACTTAGCAATGAATATTGCCATTACTATCATGATGGCAAATACAGAGTGTCAAGAGTTCATTGGGTTGGATGAGTCACCTGGGGACAATAAAGATGAGGTCAGCCCTACACAGAGCCCTCCCTAGGGTCATGGTTCCTGCCTCATTGGTGTTATCTCTAATGGTCTGCTGCTTTATACAAGGATACTTTCTGCAGTTCTGGGGATCTGGTTGATTCTGGAGTGTAGGGACCAGGAGATGTTCCTTTCATAGGTATGGAGCCTGATCATGGCGTGAAATGTGGGGAAGGAAAAGGTTGTGATTTCTGTATTTATTATGCCGGTCATTCTGATCATCTGGCAATCATGAACATGATGAGAAAGACCACCCATGTGAGTCTGTTCTTCCCCAACTTGAGAAAGTGAGAATTCCATCTGCTCACCTGCCACTCTCAGAAAGTGATCTGTTCCCAGTGACATCGGGGGATTTGGAATGTGTATGTGTCTGCGTGTATTTTGGTTGGTGTTTATCTTGATGAACCACTGAGTAAAGGATCCTTTCTCTCCTTCCTGCCTTCTCTTTGCTCAGCACCATTAAGACTCACTCTTGCTGCCTCAGTCTCATCCCCATTAGAAAGTCTAACCACGTTGCTCTAAGCCCCTAGAAACCAATGCTCCTAAGCATTGGATCCAATAGTTGTCTGCTATGGCCTGGATGTTTATATTCCCCCAATTTCTCTTGTAAAAACCCTAACCTCTAAAGTGACAGCTCTAGGGAAATGATGAGCTCAGGAGGGCTCCACTCTTGTGAATGGAGTTGTGTTCTTATAAAAGAAACTCCTGAGAGCTAGCTTCATTGCACCAGGTGAGATAACAGGAGAAGGCATCATCTCTGCAGAAGAGAAAGACCCTTCACCCAACCTTCAATCTATCAGTGCCTGAAATGGGGATTAGCAATGAGTCTTTGTTTCAACAAACCTGTAATTTATCCCAGTACTGTTGTTAGTTTAGTTACTCCAACTATAATTTGCAACTGTAACTATTCCTGGACAAGGTATATGTGCCACAGGTTTTGTGAGACCCCTCTAAGACTGAGTCAAAGTCTCCATAGCTTCCTTCAGAGAGTCATGGGGAGAAAGGGAGCCAGGAGATCCCTCACAGAGGAGGGGAGACCTTGGGGGGATATTGAGGAATATAAGATCTTTAAAAAGGAATGAACTAGGCTGCTAGATGAGAACTGGACCAAGTGACAGTGCCGTGTCTAGCACATGCAGGTTAAAGTCTGGAAGCCTGAACTCTCTCCCATCACCTTCGGTCAGCCTGTTTATTGATTGAAGAACCGGCTTTCATCAAAACAGCAGTTTCTTTTTGCTAATCCACCTCCATTTGTAAGAGCAATCCTAGAGAAAAGTCTCTCCGGTTCTGACCCTGACCTGAAGGAGATGTGCTTCCAGTAGGGGGTGAGGGGTGGGGGTTGGGGTGTTTGGGGCAGGAGACGTTGTAGCAGACAGCTTTCAGTAGATCCTGCACAGAGTTGTTGAGGACATCATAGTACCCAGGCGACAGGATCCTAGTTGGGCCCCTTGCAGCTGTGTTAGGTCCTCTGATGAGCACCATGGCATCACCAGGGCTGATGGCAAGTCTATATTTTG